>PVHY01012839.1:0-43184 GCA_004024945.1 Uropsilus gracilis | reverse complement strand
GAGGGAGGGAGGGAGGGAGGGAGGCAGGCAGGCACAGTTATGGCCATACAAATGGGGGACTGAGCTGCATCCCCTTTCCCCGGAATCACAGAGCACAGAACACAGAGCACAGATAAGAGACAGAAATGAATAGTACGCTAATAACCCCTGGTTCATGATCCAGTTAATGCCCATAGGACAATCATTCCAGAAGTGCATTTATCAGCACTTCCTACTTGAGCATACTCTTTAAGTAATGATTTTTTAAAAAGACATGTTCCCTAATCTACTAGCTTTTCATTATCTGTATGAATTAAAAACTAATACAATGAAGATCCCCAGATAATCTTAACCGGTCATATCGGTCACAATACTTTCCTTCTTCACTGTCTAATCTTTATGTGCAGGGGTCAAAAAGTACAAGTGGTCAGATTTATCTCTAGCCTCACTCTAATTCCCAAAGCCCGTTTTTGGTAGTAAGTGATGGCCACAAGAAAAAAATCAACTAATGACTGAGAATCAGGAAGACACTGGTAGCAACCAGTCAACTGAAAAGTTCAAAACCCCAAGGTAGGAGGACAGGGAGTGACTCTGGAGTGGACAGCACCTTTCCTTATAAGGTCCAAGTCCCTCTGCCCAAGATGCAAACAGTGTCTGCCTGTGGCTTATTTCTAGCCATTGGAAGCCTAGGTGCAGTCTGGAAGCTCTCCGACCTTCAGATTTACTTTCAGCACTGAAAGATAATCTGGGCTGACAAGTCTGATTAGAAATCACCAATTTACTATTAAACTGTGGAGCCCTCAGCGGGGCCAACATTTACTTTCCTTCCAGGTTTATGTACTGTGCAAGTAGCCCTGGAGGAGATCTCTCTTCCTTCTGCTTTATTACAATTCAATTTCGCTTGTAAACTAAACCTACCCCAGGGGATTTCATAAGTGTAAAGGTTTCTCTTACCTCTTCCTGGGACCAGTGATTCTCTGGCAATTCCATTTTGAACTTGTTCCTATGTGTTCAAAACCATCGAGGAAATAAGATCTTTGTCACTGCTCTAATTTGTAAGCATTTTACTAGTGTTCATAAAGACCAGATTTGGATCAAAATGATTTACTAGTGCAAAACACTGAAAGTCAGTAAAATATTAGTGCTGTGAATGAGAATAGATTGCTTGGGTTGGTGGAGTTTACTGCTTTAAATTTCATGCTAAGGAAACGGGCAGAGGCTGACTTCAAAGATGGTAAATGAAGCATTAGTTCAAATTTGTGGTGTGACAGGTACCAGTATTTAAGTACTTGTTCTCCCTTTTTCACTAAGAAGCAAAAAAGCAAAGTGCTTCTACTATTAACTAAAAATGAAAGAGTAAAATTAGGTTAATTCACAGGCAAAATAAGAAGGGTAGGATTTCAAACTTCTGGCTCCTTTCTTCACTGCTCCCTGGCCAGGCACCTGCTCACCACAGGGGCCTCACTGTGGTCTCAATGTTCTGCTGCAAACATCTGTGAAGTCTTCATAGTTTTTGGAAAACTGGCCTTGCATCTTGCATTTGCACTGGACCCCAATCCTGATGAGTGATGTGTACATTGTTCTACTGGCCTGATCTTCTTAATATAAAATAAAAACCATCAATTTCTTTAGGCATTCCACAGTTTTTTACAGAGACCTACTCTGTGCTAAAGAAGCTCTAAAGTAACAGATAAATTCATTATCCTTGTGGCGTTAACAGGCTAATGAAAATAAAAATAGTAAAAACTGATACAATTTCAATAAAAAACATATTTAAGGGCTAAATTGACCTTTATAACTTGAACAAAAAATTTAATTGGTAATTTAAAAATGATATATTTCTAAACTAAACAAATGTGCCAAACTCCTCTGCTCCACTTCCAGTGCACCCTCTTCTTGTCTGGCCAGCACTCAGAGACTATCTGGCATGGTGACGCTAAGAAAAAGTGTAATGACCCACTAGTGGATGGTTGATGGGTCTCCTTCAAACCACCTTAACCACCTTAATATAAGGGGCCACCTAAGATTTTCAGATAAAAGTGTTTGGGAACACAGAAGCAAGAATGTGATGGCACTCTGCCCAGATAAGACATGTTCTCCATTAACAAAGAATAAACTGAAGAGGTTTCCTAGCATGTTCTCCACCTTGAAAACATACTGGCAGCATGTCTCAATGGATGTCACTGACATTTTCTCTTTTTCCTTTTCAAGAGAGAAGCAACCAAGCCTTTATCTAAAATAAATGGCTGAATCAATCATCATAGAGCAATAGGACAAAAGAATCCTATTAAAGACTCCTGACCAAAATGACTCAATCAACATGAAGTAATATCTGTGGGGTATCCCATAGTGTCACGTTCAGTTATTGACTTTTGCAATGTTGTCTTCTCATTTGAACGTAATTAAATGGGGAAGATTTTTCTTAATTAACTTGATAAGAAATATTTACATATAGGCACCTTTATTTTAAGTTTAGAGCTATTGGCATCCAAGATAAATTCCACAGGATCTGTACTTTTCTAGGAGTAATGAGAGTACTGGACACAAGAGGATACCCAGTCAAAAAAAAGGGGGGGGGATAGTTAACAGTCTGACATAGAGAGCATAGCATGCATTTTAGGAACCCAAATTAGTATCTTCCTCAGGTGAGAACATGGATCTAAAAAGTTCCAAAATAACTTTAAGGAAATCATTAGTCAAATGAAGGCAAAAATTCAAAGTACAGATTGTACTAAGAGACAACAGCAAAGTCACCAACAAACATTACTCCGGTCTCCAAAAACAATTAAAAAATGTTGACAAATTTTCAGAGATGTTCCAGAAAAGCAGGAATCCTTCAAGCTGTGCAATCAGAGAAGAATTTGTAGATGACATCAGCATTTTATTTAGGCCTTACAAGACAAGTGGAATTTGAGCCTATAGAAACAGGAAGACTTGGTGAAAGGAACTGAGTCACCAAAAACATGAAAGTGGGATTGAGTAGACAGTGCACAAGAAACAAATTTCAGTTGGGCCCAAGTGGATTGCAAAAGGATTCAGCAGGTGGTAACATGGCAAAGAAGTGGCAGGGAAGTGGAGGGGGGGGGCACCCTACACAAGGTCTTTATCCTTTGGGATGCAACCAAGGTACATACTTCCAGGATGGAGCATCATAATCACAGCCAAGATTAATGCTGGAGGTGACAAGGACAGGAGAGAGAGGTAAATGCTCAGGAAAGGAGTGCAGACAAAAGACATTTGTTGCCTAGCACAATACCACAGTCTTCTCACTGACCAGATCACACTGGTCATTCATCATGTTGAGACAAACGTGCTAATGCACCATGAGAATTAAAGAGGACAATATTTAATGCCAATGGATTTTTTATTTTAGTTCAAACAAATATTTTGCTTTTTTAATTCATTTTTTTTTAATTGTAAAACATTGGTCTGCAATATTGCTTGTATTTTGGAAATACAGAACTCCCCCATTCAGGTGTGGTCGCCATAGTGCATTTACCACCGAAACACCCACAGTCCTCCACCTCCTGTCCTCATGCTTCGCACAACCCCTTCCCCCTCTGAGAGTTCCCAAGCAAACCAGATGACCTTTTAGATGGTCATCCAGAGACCATGACTGTCATAGAAGTATGTTCCTATTACATATAGTTACATATTACATTAACAACCTCATAATATATTCAAGACAAAAATTTCTCATCATTCTATGGTATCAGCCTCTGATATCACAATAATTTTCTGTTTCACAGTGCATTCTTCTGCCCCATCTCTACCTTCAATTTTGAAAGACTTTTTATCATTCCCTTTCAATATACATGGTAGAGTTTTTAAGAATCGTATATAATCATGAAAGATATTATTTTCTTTTTATTTTGCTCATCCCCTGAGGATCAGAAATGAAAGCTCCAAAACCCCTGAATTGAGCGCTAATCTTAGAGAACATCACTCCAACATACACCTGCAAATATCACTGGCAAGGTTCATTTTGTGAAGATAAAATAAGAATCTAGCTGTAAAACACAATACTGAAGCTTGATGTTGGTAGAATAACAATGACATCTTTCTGAGGGAAGGAGCCTAGTGACCAAAGTCATGAATTTATAAACTCCTCTAGGTCACAACCCTGGATTATATTTCTTTCTTTTGTTTCCCAGAGTACCCTTTGCAGTTTCAAGCACACACAGCAGTAAGATTTTAAAATGAAATGAGAAAAATACATACAGAAGTATTTTAGATATTATAAAATGCTATAATAAACACAGCTGACATTAGTTTCAACTGGTCCTTGTGGTTATTCAAAAAGGATACAAATGTGGACAGGTAGTAATCAGGCTGTAAACACATGGGGGAATTAAAGGGACCATGTAGATGAAGAAAAAGAAAGGATTCCATGGTGAGAAAACCCAGAGGTTCACAATATGGGGTGCAGGCAAAGATAACAACCAAAAAACCCACTTGTCAGTATAGTGAAATAGTTATACAGAAATCTGTATTTCACCTCAAATTAGATCTGTTGAAAATAAACATTGCAAGTTACACTGTATGTGCTATGTTCAGAGTAAAAACCTCGTTCAGATAAGAATAGTATTAGTTCAATACTAGTTGGGGAAATGCAATAGGGTATAATAGTGAACTAAAAATAAGTAAAAGGACAAACATACACAATTTTTTTTCATTATGGATCTTTCTAAGTCTGCTTCTATTCATTATTTTATTACCAAATATCTAGAGCATTATCTAGCACAAACAGGATTCAGTAAATGTTTGTGTAATGAATAAAGTATACAAACCATATATTAAGGCAAATGGAGTAATGCCCACTATTTATTGAGAAACTAATTTATTAATCTGCTTAAAATTCACAATCTCCTTGAATTCATGAAACCCAGAGAATGAGTATTACTGGCTGCATTAAGTAAATGAACTGAAGCTGAAGTCATAACTTCTCCAGAGCTGTGAAGCTGACAACTGGCAGAATTCAATCCTGTCTGTCCACATTCTGTATTTACTTGCTTCCTGACAACCTACGACCACAGATAATGACACTCGTGAAAGCAGTACTTTAAGATCTGTTAGTGCGCGAAAAAGCACTAACATGTAATTTTATTTATAGTCTTATAGAAACAGTTCTTTTTTTCTAGAATCTGATTGCATGTACAACCCTGAAGCATCCATCCCATGTGGGGAAAACTGTTGTTATCCTAATCACAGGCTGTAAGTAATGCTGCAAAAACAATCTGCCACAATTTACAAGCCTAACAAGCTAAACAGGGAGAGTGTGGAGAAATAAAAGCATCTTCTTCATCCAATATTTTCCACCATCTTAAAATCTCATCAGAATCAGATTCCCAGAACTGCTCTACTGGCGTGTAGGATTATGAAGGTAAAATCATCACAGAACTCCACACAAAATACAACTATGTGAAATTACACGGAAGTCAAACGTACATAAAAGAGTGCCACACAGGGAAGAAGAGCTCACTGCTGTGTAATTTAATGAAACCTACTGGGCACCAAGGGCAAAGGCAGCCAAATTGAATTTTAAATGGTGCCTACTAGGAGGCTATAATCAGGATGGCCACCAGTGGGTGGATGAGATAAATGAACTGACTTTCTTCAACCAGGCGATCAAAATAGAATGCCATCTTTATGCATGAGACAAAAAAAAAAAAAAAGGTTAAAATATGCATCCTTCACACTCTTGCTTTCTCACTACATGGACATTTCTAGACTCGCTCCTCCCCAAGGAGGGGAATGTTAGTGAACATGATATAGAAGGGTATTTTCTTACCTTGATTTTTCTTGTAAGCTATTCCCAAAAAAATAAAATCTATTCCTACAAAGAGCAAACTTCTCCATAATTTTGGTCCACCAGTGTAGCAGCTGTTAAGCAGCTGACATTATCCAAAGGGAAGCTTAGAATGAATGATACAGTTAGATATAGTTAGGAACTTGGTCTCTTAGTCTCCAGTAAGGAGGGTCAAAAAAAGAACATATCACAATTTAAACACTATGTCTAGCTAATCTCTCACAGGGAGGTTTTTAAAAAACACTTTTTATGAATCTATGCATTTTTCTCTGATCTGTCTTATATGAGTTTTCCATTGGACCACCTGACTTCTACCTTGAAGTCTCATCTAAACCTGAACCAAACACTGTTCAGAATTGAACTCATCCTCTTGACCCATCAACTGTGCTTCCTGCCAACTTTTCTCTCATTTTTTTTGAATGGCTGGCTTTTTCTAGGAAGCTCACAGATGTGAAAACTGAGAGACAACACCGATGCCCATTCTCACCAATGGGCATCACTGCCAATCACAGTTACTTATTCTGTATCTTTATGCTGTTATCTTGTATTTCCCAGAGTCAAATCTCACCATGTATACGTCTAAGGAGGGAGCAGCAGTGTAGTCTAGTGACACTTCCATAATATGCAGAGAAAGTCAATGCAAAGTCAAGTAGGAAGAGAAGGTTGAATTCAACGATCATATGGCTGCCTACACTGATCTCCAACAAATGGGAAAGTAATTTGCAATTTGGCTACCAGCAAAGCCATCTAGAACCCCTAACATACCTCTGCTGTCCTTTCTGGCTTTTTCACTGAATAATGCTGAAGACTCAGGAGAAAGGACTCTGAACCCAAAACCGTCAGAAGCTGACCGTCAGAAGCTGATCTACAACACAGCCTTCCCAAGATGTATTTCTCACAGGACACCAACCAAATAACACCTCTTGAATCCTCTCAGCACCTGCATCACTTGTATCTATGAGTACGCTCACTAGAGTTTGAGCCTCTTACAGGGAAACACCATCATTATGTTGAACACAAGGTTTAGCATCTGCTATTCTGTAAAACAGGAATTTGATCAATAGCTGGAAAGTTACACTGGATAAAAAAAAATACATACAAAATAGCTTCTCAAGTAGATCATATTGTATTATAAGGCACAAAGAAAACTATTATTGCCCCCTCTATTTTTTTGTTAATTTATTTTGTTGTTGTTAACATTATTATTATTATTATTGCCTACTCTCTCCTAGGTACATTGTTTTTCTGGGAATATTTGGTGAATAAAATAGAGGCAGTTTCTGCCCTTGCATTTGATTACCCAAAAAAAAAAAAAAAAAAGTAATCACAAGTGTAAAAAATACTGTGAAGGAAATGATTAGGATGTAAAACTACAGCAGTGATAGCCCCTAACCAAATATCAAGACAACCGATTTAATTTACACATCCAAACAATATGCAGAGAAATTCCACAATGGCTTCTTTTCTTTTCAAATGGTTATATTACTAGGACTGGTATACATGAAAAAATCCAGTCAACTGGATTTCTGCCAACTACCTTTCAATGTAACTCTCCAACAACTTGCTTTAAATGAACTTGTCATGTGAACAGCAACAGGGATAAACAACATCTGCCTGCTCAGACTTCTCTTTATGGGCTTCAGACCTCATGAGTATCATAACCAAATCCTGATCACTAATTCATATGGCCTGGGCCTCCTTCTCTAGTCACATCCACTCATCCGCTCTCATGCTTTCAGTTCTGGGTGCCTCCAAAGCAACCTGCTCAGTCACATCTGCTAATATCTGCTCACAGTGAGGGCCTTGTATCTGCTGGTCCTCATTGGGAAGACCCTGCCCTCTTCTCCTTCCATGCTTCAGATCTCTACTGAAACCTTCCATCTTCAGGAAGGCCTTCTTTAGCAACCCATCTAATGCATGCAAACTGAAAGATCCATTTACTACATGTAACTAACAGCAATTTTCAACCATAAACCTGTCAATAATAACACTCATTTATTTTTTATAAACCAAAGATATTGAAAATGTCAGCTTTAAATGTAAGTTTTTAATAAAAACATATAAAATAAACTATTTACTTTTTTTGAATTTTTATCTATTTTTTCCTGTACTGTTAGGGGAAAATACCTGCTATTGAAAAGCCAGTGAAGTTAACAACACTGACAGTTACTTTAGTTGTCATCTAAATGTTCATCTTTGAAGCCCCCAGGTGTGCTGAATAGTCTGCAATGCACATTTACACACAGATGAACCACACTGTAAGCTGTAATTAATCTGCATATTGTGGTCATAAAAAATATACATTACTTTTTTAAATGGTCTGCTCTATAAGTAAAACCATAGTTAGTGTAGTTTAAGTCATGTTTTCTTATTATTTTTTAATTTTCAAAGTGAGTAAGGAGAAAAAGAAAATACCTGATTTCTTATAAAAACAGAAATATAAATATTACTGAGACATTCATCTAACTATTTTCTCACCTATTCTTCTAAAAATAGGAACCACAAGATCTGTTTGCCTTTACCTGAAAAATACCTTCAAAATTCTTTTTCTCTTTATTCTGATAGCTTCAAAGAAGATCTAATTGTCTTTGGTTGAAACTGCTATAATACACCTCTAACTTTCCTGATTTTGGATGGTCCCTAAATCAATATCTATCTTCATTGCTACTAGATTATATGGATGCTGAGTCTACTTGACTTATAGCCACTCAACAGCTTCAGTTAACTAAAGTACAGAGTCCTTTGCATGGAATATAAACAGGAAACTTCATGACTTGACGCCTTCTGTCTTCTTCACTGTTATGCTTTGTCACATCACTACCTTAATGACCAGCACTTAGCCAAAGCATTCCATTAGGATGTTGTCATTCCCTGAACTCACATTAGGTCTTTTCCTAAGTCTTTGTTTTTGAGAACACGGTATTCCATCTATACAAAGGTCCAGTGAGTCCTCTGCTCACTTTTTAAACCTGATCACTCAACTAATGCCTCTGCTCTGAAGCCTTCACAGACCTTTCAACAATATCAGGTACTTATGCTTCTTCAGCATTTTGTTCACATTAAAATGGGGCAAATTAAATTAAGCAAATCAAGTATTTGTAATTTTTATCTATTTACCCAAAATCTTAAATAGTCATAGCATGACATTATCTGCACATTGGTTGAGGTAGGAATGAGTTACAGTTCTATTTTAGCCAAGATCAAGGAGGAAGCAGGAATCATCCTAGGTATTTTGAGCATGGAGAATTTATTACAGGAAATTGGTTACACAGGTCATGAAAGAACCCACAATTCAAACAAGAGTTAAAGAGGCTACCCAGAAGTTGCCAAAAACAGAAAACTTCAACAATTCTGAAGTGGTATTGGAAGCAGATGGTGTTACCAGTGACGGAACTACTGGACGAAACAGTGGAGGATCATGACAGTGATGAAGGGCAGGACTTTGCAGATGGAGAGAGAACTGCTATTAAAGATACTGCTCCAGGAACTGTGAGGGGAAAGATAAATTCTGGCTTCTCCCTGTCTCCTATTTCCAAAACTTTCTGACATTGACTGGACCTACCCAGATACCAAGGATCATGGCTTCCAGGAAATGCAGCTTATGAAATGTAGTCAAGGGGGGAAAGAACAGAATAGAAAATGACTGACAAGTTGAGAACGGTTGCTCAGTCTATGCCTGCTGAGCATGTTTTACAGGCTGATCACTATGTGCAGCACAGAGAAATGTGTTGGTATCAAGAGTTTTTGGGTTGCATTTGCACTTCCATTTCCCCCATTCTATAGGCTGAAAGTCAGAGACCATGCCAGCATAGCTGGGCAGAGGTCCTCTTCTGGGCTACAGACTTTTTGTTGTAGCCACACAAATCAGAAGGGGCAAGAAAGTTCTCTTGCACTTCTTTTGTAAAGTCCTTAATCTCATTTATGAGGTGATTATGATCTAATCACCACCCAAAGACTAATGCATACTTCCATCACACTGGGTATTAGGATACTAATAAATAAATTTGGAGGCGACATAAACTTTCAGCTGATAGCAATTGCAGAAAATAAATAATACTCATCCAAAGCTTTAAAAACATGTTTGAAAAGGGAACTATCATTCCATGTAGAATTGTTTCAACATGTATGAGTACAGAATAAAGTAAAGAACTATCATCCATACCAGGGACATCCTCAGGAGATGCTGATTTAAATGTCTTCACAACTGTAACATTATTTGACTTTATCCTTGCAATGTTCCTGTGAGGTATACTGAAGTACAGACTAAACTGCTGCTAATAAATAATTAAAATTTAATTGTAGGTGATGTATTAATTGAATACATAAAATGTCACTTATTGACTAGTTACTGTAGGGTAAGAAGAAAAAACATGTGCCATAGTTTCTGCTTTATTTGAAGAGATAAGACTCATGAGAAAAAGAGAGTCATCATTGAAACTTTGTTTTTATTCAACACTGTTTTATATGATTCAGTACACCAAGTTTTCTGATATTGCCTGATTGCTGAAAATACATGACACATAGAAAGTAAAGTATTAACTGAAATTACAAGCAGCTCAATTCTGGAATTTACATTATAATTTTTCATGAATTCTAAAATCAAAACATTTAGTGGTGTGATATTCATGTACCAGAACTGGGGCAAAGCTGAATCCAATCTCAAGATCTTTTCAAAAATGACCACTCAAAAATGTCCAGGAAATTCCTAGATTCTTTTCAAATGATCCACCATAATATTAATCAAGTCAGACAAAGTACAACATTTTCCTTTATTTTTAAAAAGACACTAAGTGGTTTTATTTTTTAAGAGTGTTCTCTGGAATTAACATTATCTTTAGTATTAATAAGGGGTTACCACAAAGACTTCAAACACAGGGGTATTATATACTAGAAAACCTGGTGAAAATGAATAATGAAAGATATAATTCTTTCGTTAAATGATTTTGAAAAGATAATATATTTAAGTCAGATGTTCTGGCATCTTTCCTAATGACCTCTGTACTATATTTTACATTATTAATGTTAACTATTATATCACATTACTATTAGTAGTTCTATAAACTATTAGCATAAACTGAAGACCAAAGAAACAATGCAAATATTCACCTATACAAAGAGCCATATTATTCACATGGCTATAAATTCTGGATTCTCCATATAATATGAGACAGAAATTTCAATGAACATTTTACTGTGATGGTGCTAGGATTCACAATTCAACCAATAACCAGTGGGATAATTTTGATGTCACTCTCTCAAATTCAGTGTTCTTATCTATGGAAAGAATAAATGACCTGCCTCACAGGGGTGAAATGGGAACTGAATATGTCCCACAGATCACTGGTCATTTCAGGAAACGGTCAAGTTAAGTTTGGAAAACACTCAATAGTGCACTTAACACTGTAGCCCCCAATTTCCGCCAGAAGACATTAACATATTACTCCTTGTGAAGTATGCGGCAATGAGATTAATTAACTTTTCATAAGCAAGTGTTTCTCAAATCTACTTGTTCCTAAAACTATTTTTTCTTCCTGTTAATACCTGTTAATATACCCAGGAATAAGTGATCCTTAGAATACACTTGAAAGTGATAACTCATGAACACAAAATGATGAACTGTAATGACACCTAGCAATAGAAAGCTTTAAATTTGATGTTATTTCTTAAAACCAACCCACAAAATATGACATGATTAACAAGCTGGAGAATCAAACACTAACAGTGTCATAAGAATTTTTATATAAAATATAAAATTTTATACATATTGCAATCCATGTACGATAACATGGCGCTCTCTTGAGTACACGTGTGTCTTGAGTTCTTCACAGAAATGGTGATGAACTCACATTCCTCAGCTGTCTGCTTTGTGAATAACAACACTTTTTCACGAGACAGCTTACCAATTTTCAATCTCTGTGTCAGCAAAACTAACCAATCCATACTTACTGACCCTGGCCTCTGTAGCATCCAGCTGTTGATGACTGTTAGCTAATGACAACAAAGCCAAGTTAAATATCAAAAAGGTCTCTTGGAAAGACTCTATTCCACATAAATTGGATGAAGATTTTAACCCTGTAAAGGAAACCAATGTAAATAATTTTCTAGGAGAAAATCTTGTGTAGTTGCTAATACAGTAAGTTCAGTACCAGACGACTCCAGAGGTGATCTTTGTACTCTAATTAGAGACTAATAGCAAATCATTGATACAACGTTAAGTTCTGCAAGTAAAACACCTATCTCAAGACTCAACCTTAAAAATCTTGTCTTAATTTAGAACACAGTTCACAACATGTGGTCTCATCTAACATCATGTGGGAGCTTGCTAGGAATGCAAATTATTAGGCCTCCACCAAAACTATAATATCAAAAGTTCCTAGGTGGGTCCCAAGAATCCATGTTTTTAAATGTCCCATGGGTGTTTTCAAGCATGCTGGAGTTTGAGAAGTGCTGGCTCAGAAATAAGACAATTCAAATTCACCTGAACCTTACATATCCCATGTGGTAGGACAGAGGGAGCTGAATAGAGCAGGAGTAGTTAGTCATCAACAAGTTATAAAGAGGAGCAAAAGAGCCCTGCCTGCTCCCTCAACTGACCTAAGAAATGCGTGCATTTCTTGAAATTGAGTTTCTCCCAGTTAAGACACTGTCAATAAAAAGCCACTAGGCCTGTCAATATGCCAGCACATCACTTATTCCTCAGCTGTCACTTGACAGAGAGGTTGGATGTAAGGAAAACATAATGTGGCATATCACAGGACAAATCAGGTATAAAGTGGCACGTGGGAAGAGTTCTGATCTCTCACTCTGAAGGGCTGAAAGATACATCTAGTTGTGACACTAGAGAAAGGGGACTATGGAAGGGCAACAAAACAATGATGCTATGATTCTGTCAGCACACCAAGAAAGGGACCCCAAAGTAACACTCAGTTATCACTGCTATCTTGAGTAACACTTAACTATCAATTACTTAAGGAGATGATAGCCTCCAATTACTTAAGGAGATGATAGCCTCCCTTGGCTTCTCAGAACAGAACAGTGTTTAAACTGGAAAGGTAGTTGTTTGCTACTGATTAGCATACTACACCTATTTTTATATGACACTCAACCTCAACACAGATTGATAGAAATACAGGACTCTCTTTAATGTCCTTTTCATCACAGCACCATCACTTTCCCAAGTGAAATCTAGAATTTCACATCAACTTCACATGACTTCACAATGTTCTTAGAAGTTTCATTGACAGGACAAATAAATAAGACAATTTACTAACACATATCACAAAATTTGATATTAACTTTCAAAGCTCTATTAAGGTACTTAACAACTAAAACAGTATTCAAAAGCACCTAGTTTTATGCTCAACAGAGAAAAACTCTGAAACCTCTATCTTTTTATAGCACCATTACCATACTGTATTCACGTTAACATTTTTGTTACATATTATATTTCTTAAAAGATCTCCACATACTTTTAAAATAGTCAGTTGAGGATAAAACTCAACCCACATTGTCTTTTAAAAATTATGACAAAAAAAATAACTTAAGAAACAAGAAGGAAATGGTAGCAATTGAAATTTAAGTACAAGTTACCAAAGGGAAAACAAAAGTCACTAGTTTGTGATACAGCCCTCCTATACAATGATCCATTTTATGTTGTCCTATTAGTTGACCAGTGACATTTTAACCTCGAATCAACCACTGCAAGACAATTCAAAATTAATGCTAATACTTTGTCCTTTAACTAGTTTCCTAAGTGCTGCAGGGTTTTCACTGCCTGATGTTACACCATATGTGCAAACTCTACACACAGCAGGCAGGGTTAAATAGGATGCCTCTGTACTTAGCCATTCTCCTGCTTCCTGTTGTTTTTGGAGCAACCATAACTTTAACTAAACATAACCCTTCTGAGTGATTCATTTTCAGTAAGAGAATCAGCCTGATATTGTTACCCTGTATGCTGTCTATATTTCTTAAAGCATTGCTGCCTGTGGTATTCATAGAAACTGTTAACGTATTATTTTGCAGTCTTTTGCACATTTTATGAAATAGTTCATAAAATGAAATTACTTACCACGTAAGCTTCTATGAATAAAACCAAAACAACTATGAACTGAACAACAGGAGGAATCCTTTTCTTCTTTTGGGAGCTTTATTTTTGGTTTACTGGTCTACCATTAAATCAAAGTGAAGAATGCTACAACTTTGAAAACCTTTTTTGTAATTCAAGCTATTTTTTAATTCTCAATTTACTATTAGATTAGGTAAAGGGGTATATTTACTTGTGCCTTAAAGAGGACTGAATTGGAAAGACCCTCTTAACTTTTACATTCTGAATTCACTTTGTCAGATATGAAAAATGAGAGAACACCAAATACAAGTAATTAGCTATATCCTTAACTTAATGTCAGTGACTCATACCAAGTCAGAGTTCAAGTATATGTATATGAAAAACATATACAAGAAATATATATATACAACTTTCTCAGTGGTCTTTCCTTTATATTTTCTGTAAAGTAAAACATTTAATTCTATAAAATTCAAAAAATCTATACATATCTTAGAGAAAGAGCATAAATCTCATGGGTCTCAGATTCTCTTCCTGTTGCCTTCCTTCATTATACATTTAAAGGTAATCAATAAAAAGTGATTTCTCTTTGTAAGCATTTTCCTGTTCTGCCAGAAATAATAGCAGTCTCTGCCCTAAAATGAAGAGGGAAAAAAGAAAAGTAACATTTACCATTAGAGGAGAAAAAGAAACTCACTAGGCATATTTCTGCGCCAAGTGAAATACAAACAGTAAATCAAGTTATTCTTAAAGAAAACACTTTAAATACTCTTGGCATTATTTCTATTCCTAAAAATCTGTGGTATCAACAAGTTTTTTTAACTATGGAATAATATTTCAACTTTCAATAGCAAACACGTTTGTCTCCTAATCATTTTGCTATATTTTCTATAATAGACAGATCACAGGAAAGAATTTAGCCCAAGTTGAATATGAAGCAATAGGGAGGACAATTAATTCCCCAAAACAGCTTCTAGAGCAGAATAAGATGCAAAACAGCTTCTAGAGCAGAATAAGATGCAAAACCACGAGGGGGGGGGCAGTGGGGAACACAGATGAGAACAGTTACATCAGTAAGAAAATAAAGTACAAAAACTCTCATATTCCAAAACACAAAACTTTCCATTTGCATTTTTTAGCACAAGAATTATCTTACTTGAAAACATTATATTAATCTGAAAAAAAAATTGCTTTTTTTCCCCCCAATCTGTAGTCTATCTTATAACTATGCCTTTTTAATTGTTTTCTTCTGGATTTTTCACAAAAGACTGTATGGAAACACCAAATAAAAAGTAGCAGCCTTCTACTTTGTAATGGAGTTACAAATACATTTTACATGTTTTCCTGGCTTCCTATTTTCCTTCACTATCTAGTATCTACAGAGGTTGTCATTTTACCAGGGCAGACTGTAAATCAGACAAGGTCAGTCCATCAGGTTGAAGAATGGAAGTGAAAAGCACAGCGGAAAATATATAAAGTGTAATTAAAACCATATGACCAGAGATATTGAAGCAATACTTACTGGAGAAAACCCAAGTAAAAATCAAACCTTTTTGGTGTTAGTGAAACTATCCAGTCCATTTGGGACAAGCATACATCATTTGCTAAATATTCTTTTTTTTTTTTTATTTCACAGCAAGAGCACCCAAGTAAGTTAAATCCTAACACGGCAATGAAGCCGATCATTACTTTTGTAGCTTACTGAAATTCACAGTTAATGTAAAACTGATCTCTCACTTAAAACTGTAATCACTTATTTAGAAATACAGTTTGAGGTTGGATCAAGATATATTTCACTTTCAACAAAGTATTAAAGGTTTATGATGACAGTATGTAATCAAAGGCCTTTTCCATTTTTTCTATGAAAACTCCATCTCTAAAGTCCTGAGGAGTCCAATAAAACAACGATAATCTAAGCACTTAAACATAAAGAGCAAGAAGTGATAAAATCCAAACTGACTTTCCTACTACATCATAAACAAACTAGATGTTACTATTTCACATACATGGTGCTTAGAATGTACAGAAATTAACAGCTCTTGAAGATGTAAAGCAACACCAGTAAAATTTTTGATTCTGTCAATCTATCACCAAAGCCATTCTAATGTCTAATACCCCCAAATATTTCAAGAATCAATTTTAATAATCTCAGCAGAAACTGGAATATAATTTTCAATATCACATTGGGATTCTGGGAAACAACTCAAGTTTAGCAAGTCACTTACCCCCGAGAAACTGAATTCCTCCAGCCACTTTTCCCACTGTCCTGGAGATGAGCTCAGACACACAGCAGCCCATGAGAGCAGTGAGCGACACCAGGAGGAGGAGGCCACAACCCAGGCCTGTCACGATGGTACAGATCCTCCATTCTGTGCTGGGGATGCCCTGGAAGGAGGCATAGCGCCCACATTCCTCCACCATCACCATCATCTTCCGAGTTTCATCATGTACAGGATAGGAGCACCTCCGAAATGTGCCAAAGGACACAGGCTTACCTAGCTGTGAGCCCCAGAGCCAGTAAGGCATAAAGAACCCCACACAGGATGTGGCAGCACAAAGAAATGAGAGCAAAGCCCAGATCATCCCTGCACAAGTCAGACTGGATGCCATGGTTCACCAGGTAGAGCAATGAGGACCCAAAGTAACTTTTCTGGGGCCACAGGTGTTAATAAAGGTGTGAAACCACCAGGGACCCACAGGTAATCCAAGTTCAGCAAAGGAGGAGTATCTATTAATAGAATGGATCTTCCAGCTTACTGAGCATCACCTTCCCATTCTCTGTAGTAAAGATGATGGTCCCTGGAAAATATTAAAAATTGAATCAGTTTTAGAGAAATGATAGCACCAATTCAATTGGTCTATAACTTTCATAAAATAAACATTCATATTTCACTCAACACTTAAAAAGTGAGAACTAGTTATTTTCACAAACTCCTATGATTCAAGTTCTGTTAAACTAACCCAAAGCTTTTTCATGTCTTTATCTTCTATAAATGCTTCCAAATTAATTCTGACAGTTATTTACTTAAAGAAATGCATGGCTTCCATTTCCCAACTTAGTGAATTCACTTCACATGTTCACATTAAAAGTGATGTAGCATTTCTACTGGCAGCAAAAATAATTCCAAATAATATAACAAAATGAGCCATATCATGGTTGGTTTATTTGGCTTGTAAGTTTATGCTCATAGTTGTAGCAACTTTTCTGCTCCCTTGAGACTCCTTAACTCCGCATGAAGCACAACAAAAATATTTGAGAAAATTTTTACAATGGCAGGGCACCACAAACGCAACAAATACTAGACTTTCTAGGCAGCTATATTAAAAAGAACTTTAGGCAGCCCCCTCCCCCCAGCCCCCAGTGCCCACACAGGAGCATTTGTGAATCCCTTCACTCTTAATCACCTTCCCTAGGCTGTTGTTCAGATGTGTAATTTTGATTCATGACCCCCCCCCAAAAGAAAATTTAATGGACTCATCTCTCCCACAGAACGGTTGTCAGTCTCAAGTGAAAAGCAGTCTACGTTTCCCAACACTCCACATCCAACTCGTCAAACGGTGTCGCGTGCATTACTCCCATCACTCCTTTCCTTTCAAAAAAAAGAGTTCCTGAACCACTTCCCACACTTTCCATAAAGGATAGACTCGAGAAGCACAAAGCCCATGCACGCTACATGCCCACGTTTCCACCTCAACAACTCCGAATTTCAGCTTTCAGCGTTCACCGCATACCCCCACTTCCCTCACCTTACCCGTTTCCCAACACTCTCAGCCACCCGTTTCATTTGCACCCGGCACCCTGTCTCCCATTCGGTGTGTCACTCCAGAGCAGCTCGGGATACTTTGCAACCTTCTCCACCGTGGTTAGCATCAGCGGTTAAAGTTGGTCTGTCTGCACCAAGAGGTTGGGGAAGGCGAGGGCGGGGTGGCCGGGGGGATCCTCGTCCACACAGGAGGTGGGGAGTCCTCACCAAAGACAAGCCCAGAGTCAGCTCTCTGCCATGGCCTCACCCACTCACCCCCAGTCCCTAATGACACACAATGATCCCTCAACCCAAAAAGGCGTGGGGGGAGGACAAATGGCAGCCCGCCCCGCGCGAAAGGAGGAAATCAGCCTGGGAAGCAGCACCCCCCGGAGGCAGACGCCACCAGCAGACGCGGAGGCTGGGGGAGCCGACCGAGCCGACCGGCTCAGGAAGTCCAGCGCCGGGGAGCAGCCCAACTTCGGCTCCCGGGGAAGAGGGGGGCTCAGAGGGAAAGGAGCGGAGCCCACGCCCGCAGGGCAGCCGAGCGCAGCACTTACACGGCGGGAGGGCGGCGGCCACCTTCTCTCGCGGGTCCCGAGCGCAGACACAACTTGCCGTCGCCCCCGAGACGCACACCCACGGCCGAAAGGACCGTCCTTCTTTCTGCGCCGCTGTCCCCGCCCGCCGCGGGGACCCCGGCCGGACCTGGAGAGGAAGCGACCTGGCCGGAGGCGGACAGTCTCCAGAAGGACGCGCTCGCCGCCCCCAGCGGAGCCCCAGTGCCCGCGCGTCCCCGGCGGTGACTCGGGAGCTGCTCGGTGGCCGCGCGGGCGCCGGGTTCGCTCAGAAGAGCCGCGCTCCCTTGGCAGGCGAGGCACGCACCGCCTCCGCCGCCGCCGCCGCCGCCGCCGCCGCCCGGCCCCCGCGCCCGCCCCTCCCCTCGCGCCCGGCGGGACCCGAGCCGGCAGACCGGGGGCGCGCGCGGCCGGCGCGGACCTTCCCGGCGGAGGGGCGGGGGGCGCTCCGCAGCCCGGATTCCCAGTCCGCGCCCCGCGGCCGCCCTGGCCGCTTCCCCAGCCCGAGCCCGCTCTCCCCTCCTTTCGCGCGACTCCTTCTAAGGGCAGAGGGAGGGAGGCAGAGGACCTACAAGTCGGGGGGAAAGTTCCTTGTGGTCTTGGGTGACCCGGCGGGGTTGGCGGAAGAAGAGGCACGTTGCCTGTGCACTTTTCTGGGTCTGGCGTTTGGGGCTTTTGAGGGGGGGCGGCTGGGCCTAGAGTGGCCCTTTGGAGTTTGGGGGAGGCTGTGTGATTTGGCCACTTTAGCAGGGAGTTATCAAGACCGATGTGGACTTGGGAATGAGGATGAGAATGGAGAGCCCAAGCCTCAGGAATGTCCAAGGACAGCCACATTTCCAGAAAGCCCAGGGAGATGGCAGGGGGACAATTCCACCGAACCTCTGCTGAGATCTGTAGTCTCTATGCATAGGATCTCTTCGATCCTCTTTCTTTCCCTCTCTCTCTCCTTCCCTCCCCCCTCAACCCCCTCTTCCCTCTCTTCAACGCTCTCTTCTTGTTCTCTCTCTCTCTCTCTCTCTCTCTCCTCCTTCCCTCCTCTCTCTTCCCCCTCTCTCCCCTCTCTTTCCTCCTCCCCCTCTTCAATACCACCACTAAATTACTGTTCTGAGAAACTAGTGGTTTTCATTCTCCTTAGCACTAACCCCTTCTGAGGTTTACTTACCTTTACTAGAGGGCTGTGGGAGTCTCAGCTGAAGATAGCATTTTAAGAATGGTGCCATCTGGGAGTAGCAGTTTGTGAAGTAGATATTTCCCTAGATACAATTTGTGAAGTGCCTTTTCAAAATAGTTGAAAGTAATAAATAGGTAGGTATTATCTTTGATACTAAATTTTCAACATGTACCATGTTCATTCATCTGGTAGCTTGCATTTTTCCACAATACAACTGAAAATGTGCATTCTTTCATTATTATTTTGAAAGAATTTAGTAACTGGCCCCAACCCTTTTTGAAGTCATACACCATTCTAAGAATAAGATAAAAATGATGAGCTTCTCAGAAAAGTAAAATGTTCAGACATACTTAAATTTTATCACAGTAGTTCTCGGGCAGAGAAGGGAGATTACATGCCCATCGCAGGGGTCTAGAGATTTTCTTTTTTATTATCATGACCAATAGGTCCTACTAACTTCTTTCAGGTAGCAGCCAGGAATGCAGCTAAGCACCTTTTGATGTCCCAAAGTATAAAACAAGATGCCCCGCCCCAAAATACCCAGACCAAAATGTCAAGGGTGTTAAGGTTGAGAAAACCCTATTTAAGGAAATGGCAGATGTCTCTCTGTTCCCAGGTAGGCCATCCAGATCAGAATCCCTGGTTTAAATTATTTTCATTCATCCTGTACAAATCACTGTTTATTGAACATAATAATGATCAGTGCTCTTCCAGTTATGTTCCACACCTTTAATTATTACACAGCACCTTCAGATCTATAGTGTGTGAATGTAGGAGATATTCCTGTGTAAAGACAAAATAATGATATATTCCTACTTACCCTTCGACCCAGTCAACCAGGAAAATTGGTCAAGGGTGCTTACTCTAGTTTGCAGTAGTTCTAAGCATTTAGACGGATGACTGGAATTAAGTCCTCACTAAGAAATGGTCACTGCACCACGTTTTCTTAATTACTTTATCTAGTTCTGAAAGAAAAATATCTATGAAGAAGGTGCAATTGCTGTTTTATAGAGTGGTTAAATAATTGAGGTAAAACCTTATAGCTAAAAGGTAAATTTCTAAAAACTTGATTATCTGAATTTGATTAAAAAGAGAAAGTGGGAGAAATTCTGCCTAAAATGAAAAAGAAAATAAAGAGGCCCAATTTTGAAAAATTATCAGAATCATTATCAATTATTTGTGAATAATTAAAGAAAATACATAGTATGTTATATACAAAGACTTAAATTACTAAGTTGGATGATCAATTGGGACCTATCTGAGCCTAAGTTGTCTTGTATATAAAAAGTTTAGAATAGATAATTTTGTTGTGATCTTATAGCCCATGACTTCTAGCACTATGATTATTACATGGGACTCAAATTAAAAAAGAATTTAGGGGTCAGTGTATCCTGTTAAAGTAGCTAATTTTACAGATGAGGAAGCAAAGACTTAGCATCCTTCCAAAGCTAGATCTAAGCTCCATGCATCCTGATTTCTTTTTATTCTACCATGTAATTATTATCTTAAACTATCACATTTTCTGAATTACTCCTTGGATTTTTACATGCATACCTTATAGGCAAAATGTATTATAATAGCTTTAAAACCCTTGCATTAAATTTGCACCTTAAAAAAATCTTTAAATTACTTCCTAGCCAGAAGTTCCCACATAGCAGATGCTACTTATACTTCCAATTCTAGGGCTGAGTATCTAGTATGTCTGGATGGCTGTTCCCATTGAGTCATTAAGATGAGATCATGAATGTAGAAAGTATGTGGAAAGCTGCAAAATATCTACAAAAATATTCTTAGTTTGTTACCCAGTATTAATCTCTAACTCCCTCTCACTCATTCTCTAGAGACCTTTCTATCCTCTTTAAATCCGGTAGTGGATATGATCCTGCTTTAGCCAATGAGTATGCTGAGAAAGACTTTGAGGGTGATTGGATTTTCTGATAATGAGGAAGCATGAGAGAAGAGTGCTTCAACCATCCTGGATGCCTTGAGAGACATTCATGGAAGATGAGATGTTTGGAGCTATGGAAGCCTTCTTGTAACAATGAGGGGAATCATAGAGCCATAGCCTCAGCATCCTAACATTATGGGGCTACACACCTCCTTTTAAATTTTTTAAGTAAATTATAGATTGTTGCCAAGGTTTAATTCACCATCACTTGAATTTCATCTTGTAGTAGCTGAAAGCATTACTAAATTAATAATGCATTATACAAATAAGACATACAGTTAATGACAGGAAACACACAGTAGTCAGTGGTGAATCCTAATGGTTGGCAATAGGTACTCAATAATTAAACATAACTGAAGGGATTAATAAATCAAATTATTGTGATTATTATCTTTGTTCTAGTGCAACCTACAGAATGGGTATTAACTTTTAAACAAATAGAGTATGTTTTATGAAATTAAAGTTGGGGTATAATGGTGAAAATCATGGAATCCACCAATTCTGACATTGGGGAAAGGTTGGGGGAAGGTTTCTGTTCACATGTGCATCAAACAACATGACTCAGTTGATAAAAGGTATTCATTTCCAGTCTCCTTCCTCCATATTTTTCTCTCTAATAAAAGCAGTGCATGTTAAAAATCTCTATTTCCCAACTTTTGTAGAAGTTTGAATGGCTTTGTGACAGTTCTTACCAATAAGATGCAAGTAGAGAGATGCTGGTACTATCATATCCACTTCTTTCTTCCAGCCTAGCCAACAGATGTGATAACACCTTGAAGCACAGAAGCCATCTTTCAAACATACGGTGACATACACAAGGAAAATACATGCTAAGATGAAACAAAATGGTCAAAAGTCTTTGTAGGCATTATCCTCAGATGTCTCGACAAAGAATAACCCTTAGCTGTTTTAGTTACTGTCAACAACAAATACATTCCTGCTTTACTGTTCACACTAGATTTTCTCTTGCAGTCCAGGGACCAGCACCACAGTAAGAGGCTAGACAAAAAACACAGAAAAGATGCCAGAATTTGTAGGGAAAATTCAGTTTCCATAAATAGTAACTGTGAGACACATGCATTGTCTATGGCATGGATGAGAGAAGATGGGGTCTACTTAACATTGAGCAATGGAAGCAGGAAAAGCTATCGAAATGGTTTTCTATGTCTCCTCTTAAAAGTGTTCACTTTGAAAAGTTTAAAATTATAGAAATTCTCAGCATTATAAAATGACCTGACCCGATACAAAATTTTTCTCCTGGGATACTGATCAGTGAGGGCAAGAGATGCAGGAAGATCCATGGTGCAAAAGAGAATAAGTAGATTTTAAAAAGTGATGCTAAAGCAGACCAGGGAGGAGATACCATCCTTAGTTGGTCCAGGCTGCAGTGCTCTTCAATTATTTTTCAGAATGAGTCATTTATTCGTTAACATATACTGGGAGATACCCAAGAAATGTACCATCAGCTGGAAAACTTGAATGTTAGTTTTCAGTATGGAAGCCATGAACATTTCACATCAATAGTTTGAGATCTGGCCAACTTCCTCCTTTTGACCATTTCCTTCCCTTTTTTGTTCCTAAATTACCCTTTCCCTTCATAAACCTCTTCTTAAAACAAATGTGATTGGTTACTGCTATGGTATTTTACTGCATCCTGTTCATCTTATATATGGGGAGAAAACTCTCATGGGGCAAGTGACCTGTCAGATTTCCCAGTCCTCTGTTTCAAGTAATCACTGAGTAGACTATTACTCAGTCCTCTGTTTCAAGTAATACACTGAGTAGTGTATTACTGTTAGCATTTTCATTCTCTCTTTTTATACATACATTTACCATAGCTACCCCAACATCCTGTTAGAATTGCCTATTTCATCTCTTATTAACTTTCTTCTATGTGTTTAATAGACTCAGCACCCCTTTTCTTTGTAGAAACTGTATATGTCTAGCTATGTATAATTTTTAAACACAGTGATTTGTATGACTATATTCCCCGGGAACTTTCATGGAAATAAGGTATATAGTCCATGGCCCATTCCCAAGGGTACTATCTCCATTATTCATTTAAAGTTTGCAAATTACTTTGAAAATATGAATTGCCATATAATTTTATATATTATTCTTTTATGAATTAAAGTAGCATACAAATTTTAAATCAATAACTTATTCATAAGAAGAAAAAAATGAAGTGGTAAATCACATTTAACATAGCAAATACTTCACATTAAACCATCAAAATGGAAAATGTCCATAATACATTATATATATTTTTGCTACATGACCCAGTGTGCATTTTAAAGCAGTACAAATTACATTTTATATTGAATCAGTGTCATGCTTTCATACTTTTAAATTCTGCTTTTTTATTACAATATAAAAATGATCTCAAGGTTATTCAGTGTGATGCTATTTACTGTTTTTTAAAAAATGCCCGACTATGTAAAAAATGAATATAGTGAATTCTATATGAAAAGATCATAATTTTTTTCATGAAAAATATTTGTCACCAATTATGCATAACTTTCTGGAGAATTCACCAAGATTTGTACACTGAAAATTTTATAAACCATCCTTCACCAAAATAAATTATAAGGATTCAAAATGCTAATAAACTAATATAAAAGAAGAACACCTAAATACAAAACAATTTTGTTTTCTACTAAGAGAGGTTTAACAAATACTAATTTTATTAAAGTAATTAATTCAGATTATAAAATTATTCAGAAATGGCAGAAGGGATATGCTTCTACCCAGTTCTCTGGAGTTTTCCATAGGAAGAATTGTTCTTTACTTATCTGAGTACCAAAGATAATTGGAGAATCAAGGTGAACAACTCATACACACTCTATTCCCATTCCCTGAGGAGCTTGATTACCTCTCTCTTCTGATGGGTGACTCTCATCCTTGGGTAGGAGTGTCCCTATATTTCCTGCAGTCTGATACTGAGAGGGGAAACCAGTCAGCCAAACCCTGAGCTCATTTAGCAGCCCCATTTTTGCCTTTCACTAAGCTACATCTTCCCTCCAACTTAACTTTATCAGTAATAATCATGATATGTTCTCCATCTGCCACTTTTCACCTTTCAATTTTTCTAAATTGCAGCTGGGGAAGAGAGGCGCTATGTTTTCTTGTTCTACAGAAACACCAATACAAACAAACCAAATGTCAGTGCATTTAAATATCAAGTACAAAATCCCATTTTGTGACCAATGTGCCACAAACACCAGGTTTATTATCAGATCAAGAGGTGAAGAAGAACTAGTTTTCAGCAGTTAGCTTTGAGTTGAACTGCCAGAGGTTAGATCTTAAATGTTGTGCTTGGTTGACTTGCCAACTGGAGTTTGTGGGTGGATGAAAAGAGAATGCTATTTGGCTAGTTATATCTTAGAAAGATCAATTTCTCTCTGTGATAAAAGCTAAAGAGCCTGGGATACGTGACAAGAAGCAGAAGATATAAGAATAAAAATAGTTAAGAACTCTATATAACATCAGCCACATTAACAGATAAACAAAATGGAGAATGAATGGGGAGGGGGGGAGGAAATAGAGGGAAGAGGAAGGAGAGGAAGGAAAAGAAGGAGGAGTGGGGAGAAACAGAGAGAGGCTGAGGGAGACAAACAGGCAAATAAAGAAAACAGCTGTTTTTGTTTTGGAGTTTTGCTTTGCTTAGTTTATGAGAAAAGAAAGAAAAATAACACTGCATATCATCTACACTTTAAGAATACATGTAGAGTACTCACCATGTTTGGTGAGGGATGTGCGTTCATGTGCGTTAGTATGCCATGAAAAAGACAAATCAACATGGAAGCAGGGGTCATCAAAGGGCATATGGTATATTCAGGGAGATAATAAACTATATTATCCAATCTTTTCTCCCAAATCACCTATATAGGTCTCTAAGGTGGCAAAGCTATATAATAATTCATGCTTCCCATCTGTTTAACTGATGCTGCCCATCAGTTTATACACTTAATCATTTAAGAACTATGTGGCCCATTTTGCTAGACACGTAGCGAGTGCTTACATGGTAAGGACAAAAGTTTCATAGAATGCTTTGATATCTTTGAGTCCCAAGGATCTTCCTGCAAATTAATTCCCCTACTATGGCCATATATCCTCCTCCACCTCAATCAGAAAGAAAGACCATCTACCCAAGGAGGTCCTTATTGGCCAGTTGAGTTATAATCTAACTGTTTTTTATTTTGATAGACTTTATCTCTTACTAAACGCTATTTAGACATATCAGTCACACCTACTGTGGAAACCAGGGGGCCCGTCATCCTTTCATTGCTATATAGCAAATCACCCACAGCCTCACTGGTTCATTCTGTTCCCACCCAATCCAGTGCAATCCAATTGTTGTCCTGCATGTTGGATAGGAACCTCCTTTGACAGCATTTGGAGGGGAAAAAGAAGAAAACTGTTGTCATTGCATACCCAGCATCAGGTACCATTGTGTTCAGTCATCTCATATTACTTAGGATGTGGACACCCCTCTTGTTAATGAGATGATGTGAGTATAAGGTGATCAGAACATTGCTGCTTAAGTATTTGATTTTAGAAAATGAATGTAAAAGTCCATATCATCAAAAAACCTACTTTATATGTTCCATTGTTTTCCTTCAAGTCATTAAATTATATAATATACTTGTGGAAATTTTTCATGTGACAAAGATTTAAATGTCGGAATGTGAACTCCTTATCTACCAGAAATTATTAACCAAATCAGCTATTCCTTGATGGGTTCAGGTAAAAATTTTGCTAAGTAATTGAAATGAGCAATGACTTACACATCATTAAAATGAAAATGTGGTAAGATTAAAGGATTATTTTTTCTTTCAGCTTATCTTTATTTCCTAATCTTTCCCTCAAAAAAACTGATTGCTTATACATTTAAAATGTTTAATTTGAAGTAGAACCCAATTATCAAAACAGAATATAGAATAATTATAGCCAAGCCATTGGACAGACTACTTAGAAGGAATCGCATTTCCTATCACAGCAAAGAAAGGGCAGGAGTTGCCCCTGTGAGCATGTATTTCAAACACTTGTGAACTGTAGCTTGCTATTATCTACTCAGAACAGATCTCTGTGTCAAGAATGTTGGAGACAGCAACTTAGATTTGATCCTCAACTCAATTCGAATCTTTTCTGTTTCATTTTATTCATCAGGGTTAAATTCCTTTCTAATGCTTGAAAGGCTTGAAATAGTTTGAACGATCTCTAGTGAGGGCCCCACTCTGCTGCCAATTGCGTGAACAAACTCTAATCTTTTCGCACTAAACTAACATCTGTCTCACCCCAGGTAGAAGATACTTAATTCTATATCTTCATAGTAGAACCACACTGAGTGCCAGTTCTTCCAAAGACTAAAAGGAGGACTTAGGAGGTAGGCTGCCATTAACTCTGCGTAAGGATCCACCCATCAGGGAACCCTGGCTTGGGATAACTGAGCACCCTGCCTAGGGAAAGTCACAAGAGCTGCTACTTCCTTTCTGTCTGCTGCTATTTTTCACAGCTGGGTGGGTTCCTGTTCAATTGTCCCTTCCTGCACCCCTTATTTTTTCTTAGCTCCTCTCTTTCAGGCCACCCATGGAAGCTGAAATATCTGTTCTCTGCATGGCTTGGGCAATACAGCTTTCCCCCTTTGTCTCAAATCATCCTCTGGAGGGTGATTATGACCAAAAGCACTAAAATAATCTCCCCTCCCCCGATCCAATTTTAAAAATGTTAAAAATGTTCTCTTGCTAAGGGACTTGGATTTGTGCCTTCCTCAAGTGTTAACTGGCTTAAACATCAGGCTGCTTCTTAAAAATAAAACTTATTTAAAATATGTTATTAAACTGTGTTCCAAAAGATGCTTCTCTAAAAGCAACAATCTTCATATGTTTAGTAGGAGTTCCATATCTTCTTAGAGACCTTTGAGCCAAACTATTCAGATAAAAAGCCCACAGTTTTATTGGCTTAAGAAGGTAGTATAAAGTATACTATTCCATAGCCTTCAAAAATTTTTATTTGTTCTAAAAGTCAGCTTCTGGTAACCATAAGCAAAAGATAGAATGGTCAGGAGTGGAAAGAACAGCACCTAGGGGTCAAAGCCTGAGTTAAAGTCCGTATCATGACCATATTAACTATGGTTTGGCTATCACTTCTACTAGAACTCATTTGTACAAGGCACTAACTTTGCCCAACAAGGTTGTCTATTCTACCTAACTACTTGCTTGATGTCAAAAGAATCAATTAACTTATCCACATGAGATAATCGTAGAGCTTGAATTAATGAGAGTGCTTGGATTAGAATATGGTTTATATTTAGTACTTATTTCTATTAGAAGCCTCCTAGTGGCAGAAATTTAGCAAAAAGGAAATTTGATCTTTTTTCTTCTTGATATAAGGGTAAATGTTAGATTTTACTGTAATCTTGTCTGATTTTTCTGTTAATTCTAAGTAACTGGCATCTCAATATTGCCTACTGCAAACATTAATATGGGAGTCACTGGTTTAGAATAAGAATGTTGAAATGGTATTTTGGTCAAGAGATTTCCAAGTTTTATATTTGCTGTAAATGCCTTCTGAGTTATATATTCTTTTTCTTTTCTTTTGAATAATGATAAATATGTATTTCATGGTCATGATGTTCAATCAGCAATTAGGTATAAAGTATTTAATGCTAAATTTAAGTTTTCACTTTTACATCCTGCTTCTAATTCTAAAACATCTCAATTCTTATTTGAACTTGGCTACTGCTCTGAAGACAAATGGTTACAGTATAATACGGTAAGGGAAGGCCCAGTTATCTTGATTCAAACAAGTCTATGAGTCTGGTTAAGCAAAAGAGAAAATAAGGATCTGGTGTTTTATTGACAGTCTCTAACAATCATTTTTGCCTATGATGAGCCAGAAAAGGGAGAGAAACACCAAGGAACTGGAACTAAGAATGGAGTAGAAGTCAGGAACACATAAATCTGAGCTTGATTTAGCTCCTATATTGTTGCTTGACCTTGAATAAGGAACAATGTGAAATGAGAACTCTGATCATCTTACTGTTCTCTCCTCCAAGAAAGGCTGCATGGAGGGTTGGGGTGGAAGTGCTAGGGGGCTTTGGCCCCCAGTTCTGGTGGTGTTACATTAGAATGACAGCCATTTGTCTTGGTGGGTGGAGACTTGGAAAAGAAAAGTTAAGCCTTCTCTCCAGAAGAAAGGATTAAGAGATTAGGGAGGGGACAGAGGAAAACACATTGAAAGGAGAGAGTAAACTCAGAATGGAGAAGGAAGGGGAGGAGACCAGAGAAGCAGCAGGGAGGCTAGAAGCCTCAGAGCTGCCACTGCCATGTGGGGTGGCAGGGCAAGGAAGGAAGCCAAGCTGTGGGCTTCCATCCCCAACCCAGGTCCATGAGAAGCCTGTGGAACATGGTAGAAAAATGTGTGACCTGTGTGAGCAGTCTTGGAAATGTGGTACTTGAAAACTTGGTTTAATTTTGAAACTGTGAAGCTTGGAAGTCTTCTGGAGAACTGAAGAGAGTTTGCTGTGTTGCTGTTTTCAACATCTGAAGTGCTTGCTGTGTTGCTCTATAGAGTGAGTTTTGCTGATGCCAGGCCACTTTGGAGATGAAGCTGAAAGAATCCAGAGCTGTGCCTTTCGAAGAAGAATTGACCATGCCATCCTAGTTTTCCTCTTTGGATTTGAATATCCTGTTTTCTGAGAAGTATTGACAGCGCCATCTTAGCTTCTTCTGGCTTGGAGTAAGTGAAGCTGTGTCTTTGAAGGCGTGGTGGCATAATCTTAACCCCTTTATCCAGCTTAAGGTGGGGCAGCCACCATTTTGTGGATGCACATGGCTACTGTAGCCATGTGCTCTTTGGACTAGAGACTGAACTGTGTGGTAAGATTACCAAAAAGGTTTCTTTGTACCCCTCAGTGACTTTTGTCTAATTTGTCTTTTAATAAGTAAATTCATTTTTGCCTCCCTCTTAAAGTTTATGTGGTCTTGCTACTGCATGCACAGACTGGGAAGAACCTGGTGTGTGGCTAGCTTTAAAAGGCAAGCTGCTCCCCTTTGCAAGTTTGGTTAAGCACCCTGTTTTGCCTATTTTCCCACTCAATTTCAGACAAGTGGGTGGTGGGGGAGGGGTAGTTCAGTGGTACAGCATTTGACTGCTAAAGAAATCGTAAGAATCTGTGATGAGAGTGATAAAGTGGTTCTTATAGCCACCAAGACCAGTATTAGAAAATT
Organism: Uropsilus gracilis; assembly: GCA_004024945.1. Lineage (NCBI taxonomy): Eukaryota > Metazoa > Chordata > Mammalia > Eulipotyphla > Talpidae > Uropsilus > Uropsilus gracilis. The sequence goes on along the minus strand of PVHY01012839.1, from coordinate 13,660 downwards.
TCTGCTGATTATGTTAAGTAAAATTACATGGGATAAACTTCTCAAAGTTCCAAAGAACCCAAACAAAGATAAAAGTGAAAAAATATTCCATTTTGTCATAGATTAGCTTATCCCCTATTATACAAACAATCCAATGATCCAAATAATCCAATATGTCCAAATGTACAATAAAAATCTGACCTATCATTTTAAGGCAAACTGAAGAATGGAATTAGTTTGCTAGGGGCATGCAAAAATAGAGGTTCTTTGGGGGTTATGACAGTAAAAGGTCTAAATCCAAATGATTTCTTGTTTTGTATATAAGGAAAAAGTTTTTCTTTGTTGATACAGCTGCTTTCCTAGAATTTCTCTGATTCAGTGTTGATGTTTAATAAAGGCAAGTAGAAGTCTCTCTCTCTCTCTCTCTCTCTCTCTCTATATATATATATATATATCATAATGACTTGGTACCATCAAGACAGGTTTGCCTTGATTTAGCCATAGAAATATCTTCTTTTGGAGGAAGACTGTTTTTTAGAGCAGGAGGATTCCAATTTTTGTCACTTTTTGGTTTTCTTATTCTGGACCAGCAAGTTATGTATTCAGTCTAAAATGCAATTTGCACAGCTGTAAGATAGAGATATTAATATGTTCCCTATTGTGTTATTCTGATGACTAAATGAGATAATATATGTTCTTATCACAGTACTAGGCAGACACATAGTAAGACTCAATGAACAGTAGTTATTATTTTAGTAATATTTCTTACCATTTTAGAATTCATCTAGTAACAATGTAAGAGTCAACCCTACTGAAATAAATTATATTAAACATATTAAAATAAACCTTTGAAAATATGATTGTTCGATTTTAAATTCATTAGTCTCTATAATTCCTTTTAAAAGAGAAGACAAATTATCACCAAATTTTTCATATAAATAATAATTTTAAATGCACCCCAATTTTGACATATTGTTCACTACACTACATTACATAACATAGTAACCAATTAAGATTTTCCAATAAAAATAATCTGACACTTTAATAAGTAAATTAATAAAAATTTAACATTAGGCAAAGGGTAGAAATATGCAATTTACTTTGAGAAATCTAAGGTGAAACCTCTCAAACAGTCAGGTTCTGTTAATCCATTTCCTTTCCTCTAAACTGTTCAACTTTATGTCATACCTCATCCTTTGTTTCCTTTCCATTTTCCTCTCTAATCTGTGACTCTATCTTGACAATTCAATTTAGCAAGGGCATATACGCAAAAAATCTTTGGGTTCTTTAGGGATCACACAGTTGTCTAGTTTCCAAGTCCTAAATGAATAACATCAGTTCATAGTGTTAAAGCTCTCACTTATTTATATCAATTCTAGCTCATTACAATCAATGGCCTTTGTTGATAAAAACCCAAAACATACTAGCCTGGGAAAATACTGACCATTTTTTAACTCTTCACTTTAATTATGAGAGCAAGATACCCATCTGAATATAAACACATCAAGAAAATGCTCCAGTAAACAGATTTCAGACCTCAAAACTGATTTAGAACCACCCAGCCATCCTTTTATATCGACAAGTTTTCAGAAATCAAATAAATATTATTTTGATAGTTAAAATTGAAAAATACCTTTCAAGGCAGAATAAAGTAATGCTTCTCCAGTTTACAGCGAGGTTAGTATTTACAAAACCTGTGCCCTGGAAATGATGTGCCAGTTACTCAATAGCGACACCTACTGATTCAGAAGGAGGTGTGGCCGCGGTAGGAAGTGCCGCTCCCGGGAGCTGACAGGCTGCAATCAGTTAACTCTTAGGCAAGAACAGGTCTGTTTTCTAGTCGGTGAATCTTCGAGGTCTTTAGTGACTCTTCGGTTCTGTTCTCTCCCACTCATTCTTTGCTAGTTGACTGAAGGGATAATCTTCGCATTTTTACCAGAGAGTAAGCGGGGACAAAAAAAAGAGACCTCCCATCAATCTAAAATGTTTATTACATAATGGTTTACAAAATAGGAGGTTTCCTTACAGAAGAATTCCAAATAAATCTGTAGAAATCCCCCATCACCATAACCAAGAGGTGGAATTTATCCCCTCCTCCACTCGGTGCGTCCGCTGGACTGGGTGACTCATAAAATATAGTGTTTGGAAAGGGACTACAGCAGATTTGCAGTGAAGAAGACTAGTGGACAATATCCTTAGTAGATGAGCCAGGACACTCTGATGAGGTATGGAGACCACTTACCCTAATACAATGTGAAGATGTGAATAGAGTGCAGGACACCTTCGTGAGACTCTAAAAACCCATAATCCTGTCTTAATCGCAACAGACCTCATCAGCCAGGGGGGCATTCTAAAAAACACCCGATCAATACTCATCAACATTCCCAAGATTAAAAAAACAAGGGTGACTGAGATTCTGTCACAAATCAGATAGGACAACTCAATGTAGATCCTGGAAGAGATCCTGAACACAAAGTAGCTGTTGGTAGGCAAAATGATGAGATCCAAATCAAGTCTGGGGTTTAGTTAGTAGTTGAGAACTGGACCTCAGGGATGCAAAAGGAAAATATGAGGGGTATGGGAAACTGAATGAGGGATATATAGGGCTATTCATGCTATCTCTGCAAGTTTTCTGTAAATTCCCAAGTATTCAAAACAATGTACATTTAAAAGTATTAAATACTTGCTATACATCCATTTCAAATTCCTGTCATTGGACAAAGCACATCACATTAAAATAACATGTCACAGATTGAAATATCTTTTTACATTTCTGATGGGTTGCTACTTCCCCACATTGTCTCCTGTTTAAGATTGCAGATTTCAAGGACAGATATGCTAAAATGTGAGAATGGCCTTATTTGGAATTTTCCTTCAGGGACATGCAAGGGGGAGAAAGAAGTGAAATGGTCCAGGTGTGATTCCTGGAAGGTGGGAAATCAGGATATATAAAGGGTGTGAAAACAAAGAGAAGGATCAGATCCAATATGAAGGTCAGATAGAGAGATTCATGGAAGAGAGTGATTTGGTTTCGGCCATTTTGTAAGATGGAGATGTGAACCATGTGAGCTTAGCCACGTGGCCACTGGGGGCCTGCAGCCCTTGGCTGACCTGGATTAGCCGCATGTGTGCTAAAGGCGGTTAAGATGTCTGCAGATTTGAACTCTGTGTTGGAGTTTGTTTTGCTGAGTTTAACTTGTGTCTGAAGAGGTCATGCGGAAGTCAGGCCTGAAAAGAAAGTGAACTTTGCTGGGTCCGGTACCATGAAGTTTCTTCAACGACAAGGAGAAGACAACAAGAAGATGGCATAGAGGAGCTGAAGCATGCCAAAAGGACATGTCTTCAAGCATCTGGAGATGAACTCTGACTGGCTGATTTTGGTGAAATGATCAGGACTGAGAGACTGAGGATTTTTGGGCAATCTGGGAACGGACTTTGTACAATGCTGAGAAAGGTTTTGGACAATGTTAAAGTAATCGGAGTTTTCCTTACATGTTTCTTGTGTAGTTATTAGGATAATTAGGAACTCACTTTGTTAGAAATAAGTTAGTCTGCACTGATAGTCTTGCATTGGTTTGGTATTTTGGTTGAGAAGGCTGGGGATGGTGGAAAGAACCCATGAGTTTAAAAGAGAGTAAATTGAGGCAAACTAGTGTAAAGTTTAAACTGTGCTTCTAAGTTTTTTCTTCTGCAGTTTTTGGAGGTGGGAGCTGAGAAGCAGCTGGCTGGCCTTTGCACATCAGTGATAAAGGTGAACAGTGAAATTGCTAATGAACAGTGTGGGTAGCCTGCAGAAAAAAAAAAAAAACCTTCTTATCCTTCGTATACTCAAGGATAGACTCCAGGATGATTTTGTGAACTCTTCCTCACAGGTCTCCTGTACTTTAATGGAATACAACTTTCCACCTTCTATATTTTTGCAGCACTTTTCACAGTTCACTGTGATTGGAATTTTTTTTTATGGAAACCTTGAGATATAAATATTAGAAATACACATTTGTATTTTGTTCTATTTAAAATGATTCACTTCTCCTTTTCTTGTAATTTCATTTTCTATCCAAATTTAGCCTTCAAATATATTTTTCCTAGCCAAATGGCTCAGTGTGGATGAACATGTTGGTCTAAGTTAAAATTCTTAAGCCCAGATGTCTACAGAGACCCATGAAGGCACATAGGTTGGTGAATAGGCCCAAGTATAGGAAAAGTCAAAATGCTTATCTCTTATCTTCTCATTTGTAAAAGACCCAAAGCACTAATATTTTCCTAGTTTGAGAAAAATAGTGCTTAATGACCAATGGCAACTGACATTTGACCTCAGTATTTATGAGGGAACAAGAGAGTTGTATGAGTTGTGGTAGTATTTGTGAGGGACCAGAAAGCTGTATGAATTATGGAAAGTGGGTGACTATTTAAAGGGGAAAACTACTTTGTTCCAAACAGCTATTGTCTTGTGAAAATTCAAGGACAATATGGTGAATATAATTTTTGATTTTTTGAAAAGAAACTTGAAATTTAAATTTTGATAGAAACCAATTTTGGAATTTTAACTTAGATTTGGCTAAGTTTGATAGATGTGGTCCCAGTTTGCCTAAATAAACCAGTTTGCTGCATTTCACTTAAATTATGTGTTAAGACTAGCACTGTAGTTTTGCTTTGAGTGACCCTGGGAGTGACCCTACCAGAGAAGGACAGATGGCAGAAATTCTATCACTGAACATTTTTCTTTTGAATTTAAACAATGTATATTCTCTATTCAAAATGTGATTATCTTTTAAAAACAAATGCATTAAACTATTACTAATGATGTAAGCCTTAATATAAATGATGTCATTAGATCCTTTAAAACTGTTGGATAGAGGAGAAGTTAGGATTGGAAGAAACAGAGAATAACCTTGATTTATAATCCCAGTTCTAATAAGCAAGCATTGTTCTTATCATAAACCTGAAACTAAGAGTAGAGACTTTTGCTTTTGATGGAATGTATTTTTCTTTAATTATAATTCCCCAATGCCAAGATATGAGGAAAGTGTGAAGATTACTTGTAGATGAACTTCACAGATAAAGTTCATATGAAAATCTTCTATATATAGTCTCTTCTTTAATTATAGAATCCTAGTTAAAATGCATCCATTCAGATAGATCATGTTAAGCTATCTGACTGTATGCAGAAATTTAGTATTTCTGCAGAGAATTTGAAAGAATGGGATATGGTGGTGACTGAACTTTACTAAGAAGTTTTGAGCTCGGTAGGGGCAGGTTTATGAAAGCACAAGGGAGGCCCTAACTAGAAATGGAGAATTGGGATGATTAGAAAATAATATATATGACTCTGTTTTGCCTGTAGGTCAGCTTCATGAGTAGAAATAACAGCATTACCCTTCTTTTGAAATGTTCTCTGCTCTCCCATCTCCCCTTTGGGAGCAACTTCTTTCTTAGATGTCTATAAGCTTAAATGAATCTCCAGTTGCTTTTATTTTGTAGGCTCACAGAATAGTCAAGGCAACATTTGAGTCCTTCAGACAAGTCTTCCATAATTCTCAGATTCTCTCAAGTTATCCAAGCATTAACTTCATCATCAGCATATCCTTCTTCTCTGAATTTTCTTTATGCAATGTCTACTTCTGACAAGATAAGATTAATTACAGTTTTGGTAACTTTCATAGCTAAGCATTTTGGAGCCAAACAAAAGGAAGGAAATGACAACTGTCAAAGCATTATGAGAAAGGATTATGCTTTCAGAAAAATGTTTTAAAGTTTATGTATTGTTTGGATACATTTTCTGGCTATTTTTCTCAAGTTAATTGTCTCTCTCTCTCATTTTAGTAATAGTCACTCCTCTCTACTTCTTAAATATATCTTTCAATTAACATCACTTCATTATATCTTATGATTTCTTATAACTCAAATTTTTAATTTTTTTGTTCTACTTTGTTGGGAGTTCCTATTTTCCCAGAAGTTCAATATTTTGGAATTTTGTTAACTATCTAATAAGTGAAATATATATATATATATATATATGTGTGTGTGTGTGTGTGTGTGTGTGTGTGTGTGTGTGTGTGTGTGTGTGTGTGTGTGTGTATTCCTTTCCTGAATAGAAAGGAACCCCTCTTCTGCTTCTCGGAGAGCTGTGTGGGTTTTACCTCAGTCTGAAGGTTATGTCCTTGTCTTTGATTATCAGTCACTGTAGCCAGAAAGGAGTGAGTTCCAAAACCAACACGAGGTTCAGCTAGCCCTCTCTCACTATATCTTACTTGTTCTCTCTGTGTCATCAGGGCAGCTCAGCACTCTTTGATGATCTCCTCCACCTTCATCCAGCTCCCTGACCTTTAAGACTGGAAGGCTGGTAGCCCCAAAAGGTTCAACAGCTCTTGGGTCCTTCTTTTCAAAGCAAAACTGTCCTCTCCTACTCCAGATGCCTGATGTCAGACCAACTCTCTTCTCAGCTAATCTCTAGATCCTCCTCCAAATTCTCCACCCCTCAATTCCTGCACCTTTCTCTTTTGTTCCCTTCTTCCTGCTCCTCATTCCATCAGAAGTCCTCATGATGGGATTATCAGTCACACTCTGACCTGATTCAGTTATGATACCCTCCCTGGGTCTTAGAACACCAAGCCCTACTCAAGATATACAATACCTACAATATCAAGGTAAAAGAGGGAGTAATCTTTTATCTAATGTTAGGTTATTCTTAAACTCTTTGTCTTTCAGATACAAGTAAGGGTGATGCTTAAGTTTAACCAACAAATAACACTGCCCATGCTGGGATCCTGGCTTCAGTATCACAATTAACTGGACAAATTTAAAGTCTGCACCACCTGATAAAATGTAATGAGAACACATCACGAAGTATAATGATATTCCAGTAACTCACACTGAACCTCCTTATGAGGAAACACCAGATGTGGGAGCTGACCTGAAATGGGGTACCCATGGGGTGAAAGCACCCATGGGCGAAGCTCTCTGCTCCCACAGGAGGGGTGTTTTTGGGAGCTGACCTTCACAGGGGGCCTTTAGGGTGCTGCTCCCAGACCCCAGGCAGGGGAGTTGTTGATGTCATCCTCTGATTTACTAAACAATTCTAAGCAGCCCTGCATCAGAGTATTTCCATAAAAATGAGAGAGCAAATCCTATTTACCTTGGTGGAGTCTCAGTGAAGGGATAACAAAAGATTGTTTTGGAATGCTTTTGAGAACTTTATGTTGTTAGTTAAAATGTTTAAGTTACACCTAAGATAAATCTGCAATCTGTTGATATGTTAATTGCATATACTCATAGAATGCTGATGTAATCACCTAAAACACTATATATATCCATGAAAACCTCAAATAAATCACAGCAGATTCATCACCCCTTGAGTGTGTGTCTGTTCGCCAATCGCTGGCCCTGTGTCTTTCCTGCCCAGCTGAACTCTGGTTCTCCTAGGCCTGCACCCTCACCCGGCCGGTCCGCAGCAACCAGAGAAAGTGAAAATGAGGTTCACTCTGTAAAATAGCTGGCTTACAATCTTCACAAGTATTACAGTCATAAAGATTTTGAAGCTGTCCCAGACTGAGAGAGAATAAAGGCAAGTAGCAAATACAGGCATCATTTGATTCTGAAGGAGGTCATTAGTGAAACTTGAATAGGGTCTTAAGTTTTTTGTATAATCATCAAATAATTTGCTGTTATTCAACCAGTGTCTGGAGGGCTGGGAAGAGAGTTATCAGCTGGGGTGCTGGTTGTGTGAGGGACAATTTGTGACAGTCTAAGCCCCCACACATCTTTGAGCAAGCCTGTGGTCATCTTTCACCACCATGCCTTGTGTTTACCAGGATCTGACAGCATTTTCCTGTCTTTCCCAGGTCTGCATTACTTGCTTCTGCCTCTGTGTCTCCATGCTCAAGACCTCTGCTGGGCAGGACAAAAAGGAACAGTAGGAACTTCATGTAGGGTTGGCTACCCACCCTGGGTGTCATTGTCTCCTGTTTAAGATTGCAGATTTTAAGGAAGTTATGCTAAAATGTGAGAATTGCCTTAATTGGAATTTCCTTTCAGAAAGATACAAGAGGAAAGAAGGAGGAAAATGGTTTTTTTTCTTTGTAATGTAATAATTCAGGAGCTGTTCTTAGAAGGCAGGAAAACAGAAAGAATATATAAAGAGGTTTGAGACAAAGAGAAGGGAACAAAAAGAAAAGATGGGAATGGAGATTGAGATTGAGTTTTTTGTTTCGGCCATTTTGCAAGATGGAGATGTGAACCATGTAAACTTGGCCATGTGGCAAGGCCTGGGCATTGCAGCCTCTGGCTGGCCCGGGCTAGCTGCATGTGTGCTAAAGGCAGTTAAGAAGTTTGCAGATTTGAACTGTTTTGCTGAGTTTAACTTGCGTCTGCAAGAGGCCATGCAAAAGTTAGGCCTGAAAAGAAAGTGAACTTTGCTGGGTCCGGTACCATGAAGTTTCTTTTACTACCTGGAGGAAGATGACAACAAGAGGATGGCATGGAGGAGCACACCAAAGGAGCGTGCCAAAAGAAGATGTCTTAAAACACATGGAGATGAACTCTAGAAGTCTGATTTTGGTGAGAGGATCAGGACTGAGAAACTGAGGATTTTTGGGCAATCTGGGAAAGGACTTTGGACAATGTTGAGAAAGGTTTTGGACAATGTTAAAATAATTGGAGTTTTACTTACATGTTTCTTTTGTAGTAATTAAGAAATCACTTTGCTAGAAATAAATTAGTCTGCACTGATAGTTTTGCTTTGACTTGGTATTTTGGTTGAGAAGCCTGGGGATGGTGGAAAGAACCCACGAGAGTTTAAAAGGGGGTAAATTGAGGCAAACTAGTATAAAGCGTAAACTGTAGTTTTTAAGTTTTTTTCTTCTGCAGTTTTTGGAGCTGGGAGCTGAGAAGCAGCAGACTGGCTTTTGCATATCAATGGTAAAGGTGAATAGTGAAAGTGCTAATGAACAGTTTGTAGCCTGCTTCCTAGAGAGAGAAGTAGGCATAAGTGTGTCTACTTCAAGTTAAAGGCAACTGTTAGTGTAACTGTTTGTAGCCTGCTTTCCAGAGAGAAGCAGGCCTGTATGTGTTAAAGTTAAAGTCAAAAGGCCTTTTTCTCTCTTTTTACCCTGTTTCATTCAGAGTGGAGGCCTTTGTGACTTCTGTCCTCAGGAGAGCTGACCCTTGCAGCTCTTGCAGCCCTGTGCCCTCATCCTGAGATGAGGGCTCAACCTGAAAACCTGGTACTATTTTATCTTGGGCATCAGGCTGGTGTAGAAACTTAACAGGCACAGGAGGCAGCATGCCTACCATGATTGGAGCCTGCAATTTTCCCCCAATGTCCACTGGTGACATTGCTGAGGACCCAGCTGTAGTCCTCACAGGCAGTGATGCAATGCATGGCGAAACAACAAATAGAGGAACCTGCCATTTTATAGATCTCCGTGCCCCTTGAGGTTCTGGCTGCAAACAAAACCCTATTACATACCCCCAAAGGAGTATGTCCAGTAAAGACATGCATGGAGATTTTTATGCCATATTCATAATATTCTTACAAACAATATTGTACAAACCTCAGGTTTCCATCAATAGTATAATATTTTAGTTAATTATGGTATATCCATAAAGTGAATAGCATGTCATAATAAAAAGAAGTGAATTATTAGATAAAATAATATCTACACATTTCACAAACAAAATTAAATCCATATAGAGCAAATATAGTAAGTACACTGTGACATTTATATAAATTTGTAAAGTGAAGGAAACTAATCTGGGAATTAGCAATTAGAATTGGTGAACAGAGGTTTCTGAGATGCTAGCAATTTTTTTCTTATTGCAGTGCTTACATGGCTTTTTCGCTTTATGATAATACACTGAGTTGAACAGTTAATATATGAACAGCAGCAAACAATTTAAATGCAAAAAAATTACAAAAAAATAAACTAGTGCATGCTTTCTTTATAGGTGAAATAATATAAATATGGGCAAAAGAAATTCTGGTAACTTTGACAGCTAGTCTCTTGGGAATGCTATTTTTTTGAGACTAGGTCTCGCTATTTTTGCCCAAGGGACTGCTGGCTCACTTTGGCTGGGGTACCATGGACTCAAGCAATCCCCAGCCTCAGCTTCCCAGGTAGCTGGGATTACAGACCCACGCCACCACACCCAGCCATTTTTTGGAATTAGGTCTTACTATGTTGCCCAGAGCAGGACTCAAACTGCCATCCCTGGTCCCTGCTGCGACTTCCTAAGCTTGCTAAGCTTCCTAAGCTTCCAGGCTTGCGCCACCATGCCTGGCCTAGGAATTTTATTTTTAAGAGCCCAGTATGCATTCTTTTGCATGTTCTTCTAGTTAAACAAGCAAATGACATCACTTATATAGAAGTACCTCTGTTTTCTCTTTTTTTGTTGAATGAATATAGGAAAACATTTTTATTGACAAGGTGTCTTGAACTTCTCTATAAGTAGATAGTTTAGATTAATGGAAATTTGATTTCTCATTTATAATTTTAAAATTTATTACAATCTTGTATTTATAATTTTACATAAATAAGAACAGATATTGTTACATTTAGTGAAACCCTTTTCTCTTTTTCTTCTTCCTTTTCTCTTTTTCTTCTTCCACATGATCTCTATCACTTCTTGAACAATTTGAAAATTTTCTTAATATCTATATTATCATTTATAAATGTGTAAGTTATATGCATAGTTGTTTATGCTCAGAAAACTTAAATTTGCATGCAAATACATAAAATATGTTCGTATAAATATTTTCATACCTACCAATTTTCTTTTATATTTTTATTCTATCGTATTTCCAAAGTACATTAGTTAATATTTTTGCCCATTTAGTAGTCAAGGTTCATAGAGTACAGAGACATTTAAAATGTTATCAGACATATATATTTTTAAATGCACCACTTTAAGGATAGAAATAGAATGAGTAGTTTTAGTTTTCATCACAATTCACTATTTCTGAAACATTTGAGGGGAAAAGTTTGTTTGAATTAAAAATAAGACTTTTTCAGGACATGTTATGTGCCCCCCTACTGGAAGAAAAAGAAAATTTAAGCTCACTGACTTAAATTAATTTTTCTATTCAATTGTCGTAATTTTATTCTCTTCTATCTGGTAGGATAAAACTTCAACATTAAATCAGTAATGTTACCAATTGTAGGGACTTAGGCAGTTAACTAGATATTCACTTATTATATTCAATTTAATTATCATAATTTTGAAGTAAATCATAATCCAGTATATAATTAAGTTGACTGTATTTTTTTAATTACCTTGTAAATTGACATGCAGCTTCTTTAGAAATAAAGATCACTAACATGATGAGTTAAAGCAAACTCAATGGCATTTTATGGTGTTGTTTTTTAAGAAAAAAGTAAAATTAGCATCATTAGAGTTTATTTACAAAATGACATTGAGTCATAAAACTAAATGCGAACAAGAAACATCAATGACTCTGAGAGTCTCAATTTAAAATTTTATCATCTTAAATTTTTGTCAAATATGATAAAATATATCTACATTATCCTTGACTTAATTTGATGTCAACTATTAATCAGAGGCAAGTGAGTTTATAAACTTTTTGTTGTTAATTAACAGAAATAGAAACAGTTCTTAACCTTTAATCTGAAAAATAAGAAACAGACTTCAGAAACAGCTCCATGAGGTATCAGCCTGGAATTATTCCAGACAAAAAGAATTTTTCCATGTATTTCACTATTTATCTGGTATTCTCTAAGTCTGAGGTCCCAGAGAAAGATTGGTTCTCCTTTGGGGACACTGCCAGGAGTGACAGGATCTTGACATTTTTTGTTTGATATGTTTCTATTTCTATTAATTAGGCTTTAGAATAACTTCATTTTGATAAGCTCACCTTAAAGAAATCTGTTTTCACAATTGTGAACACACACCTTAGCCCTCTCAGACATAAAGAATTGAAGTTGAGCTCAATAATATGAAGTCCATAGTTTATCTGGACTCTCGCATCAGTCAAGATCCTGTGACTGCATGAAAGGTGTTATTCACCTGTAGCTACTTCTTTCTGCTCATCTTTCTCCTGCTGCAAAGTGTCAGCTGGTTTGGGTGGCTCTCTTCCTTGGCCTCATGATTGAATTTCTTCTCAAAATGAACCGATCCATCTTAGACATCAGGCAGTTCTTTCACCAGATCGGCTGAATACTGCTAACCAAATAATCCCAGGGGTCAACTGTTCATTATGAGGGCTATAATCATTCACAATCATTTGCCAATTGCTGGAGAGCAATTCAAATTTTGCTAACCAGTCACTGTTGACAGTTTGCTATCAAATCTCCTATAATAAAGTCTCACCTGACTGAGGTCTTGTTTTTTCTGTACATTTATTGCCTTAAGCTGACAAAAAAATTGTATTCATTAATATTAAAATTAAAATCAATGATTATTCTAGTGCAGTGACAAAATACTGCTGAATCCCATTGAATTGCTCATTAATATTTATTTGTAGTTTTTAGAAAAATGACTTCACAATTGAACTGCACACATATAATTCAAATGTTGATTAACTGAGCCATGAATCTGTGATCATGAAGAATTGCCTTTAACTGTGTTTGATTTTATGGTCTCTCTTAGCATTTTAAAATTTATCATATTTCAGTAATAACACACAATAAACATTTTCTAGTTTATTTCTAGGTTGGTTTTTAGCAAATACTATCTAATTTTTTTTTGAGCAGCATAAATTCTCTTTGAGCAGGAAAGACATACATACATTCTCCAATGAACTCTTCAGCTAAAAGCACCATCACCTAATCACTATTACCATCAACTGTTGTTTAGTGAGTATGTTTTAATAGCTTGGGACTGAAGTAAGAACCTGGTTTTCATAGTTTAGCAAAAGTAACCTTATGGATATGAAGTTGGTAGGATACTTAATTTGAACTGTTTTTCTTGATTGCAGTAATTAACTTTCACAATGATGTTGCCATGCTTGTAACATTTGATGGACGTGATGTGACACAAGTCCCACAGAGCAGTAATTAAAAAAACCTAACTGGATACTTTCATAAATTCTGAACAGAAAACTTGCTTTTTATAATAAACAGTGTATTAATAAACAATTATTGAATATATAAGGCATTATACCAAGTTTTGATTTGGGTCACACAGCCAAATAACACAGGTACTTTAAGATCAAAGTATATTATTATAAGTTAGAAAAATTGATGCAGCATGTATGCAATAACCACAATACAAAATATATATTTATATATTTTAGTATTTTCTTAGATTCATCAGAATGAGAGAGAGAGACAGAGAGAGAGAAAGACCCCCCAAATTAATGTAAAAAGAGATGCCTCTCTTTGAAACCTGTCATATTTGGATATACCTCCACTCAAAAACACACATTTAAAGTCAGAGCAGTATAATGCAAACTTCAGTGCATATCTTAATCACCTAGAAGACTTGCTTAAACACAGACTACTGGGCCTCATTCTCAGAATTTCCAATTCAGTGGCTTGTGGATAGACCAGAGAATTTGATTTTTCTAACAAATTTCCAGTTGATGTTGAAATTGCAAGTAGGGAAATAACACTTTGAAAGAATACTAAATTTTGGATTAGAAATCCCAAAATTAGTTAACAGTAAAATTTATATAAGACCTTCTTTCCTTCCCTACCTCCCTTCCTCCCTCCCTCCCTCCCTCCCT
>PVHY01012838.1:0-43156 GCA_004024945.1 Uropsilus gracilis | reverse complement strand
CTATCAAGGTGTAAGTAACGATGAATTTTAAAACGTGTTTTACAGGATGCAATAAACCTACAGACCACACATGAGGAGAAAGGCCCATTTAGCTTCCACCATTTCAGGAATATATGCCTTTTAAAGGATGCAGAGGCAATTTTTACTGCACTCCCAATTTTTATTACATTGTAGATCATGAATAACTTGGCTTCTACCATGTTTATTAACATCTTTCAAAAATGTGCTACTTTGATTGCTCCAGATAAATACCGAATGCAATTTATAAACATCTCTCAGTTTGATAAAATTTATAAAGTGCCCAATTCCAATTTTCTAAATATTGTGCTAAAATTGAACTGACCACTCTTTGCAGCTGTCTGTCCCGGATGCTTTGTGTAAATAAATGTTTGCTGCCAAGTGAATTAATTCATAACCCACGAGTCATGTAGTGCTTACTGCTCCAGTGAGGCAGCACCCTAAAATTGGAAACTATTTCAAAGTTTGGGAGATGCTGTCCTGTGAGCTGACGATGGACTTTAGCTCCTGCTTACTGACCAACGACTAAGTACTCTTTCCAAACGATTCTTGCAATAACTGTGAATTAAATTAGCATTTAATGCTTGGACAACCCAAGTTTCAGAGAGGTAAGGCATGTTGCTGAAGTCACAGAGTTTCTACAAGGGTAAATGTAAACACAAATGTCGGTTTGTTAACCTGAATGCTGTTGTGCTCTCCCCTGCAGTGGGCCAGTGGCTGATGCCAGAGGCTGCAGGGAGAGACACAGAGGATTCTTAACTCTCTTTTGAATTGGATAAAAGCTATAGCTGCTGGTTAGAAATTTCCACACATGGAACACAAACACTTCGCACATGTACTCAACACCCATGCACATTTGATTCCATTCATGGATTCTCTAGCAAATCATTCTCACAGGTTAAAAACCCCTGGGAAATATAATCATTTCAGGGGCAGGAAAGGTAGAGTGTGCCTAAAAAGAAGCCGAAGAGGAAAAGAATTAAAAGCAAGGACAGACCAAAATTGCAGAAGACTGGAGGGAATTTTAAAAAGAGAAGTTAAAATGACTACAAAGTACCCATTACATTTAACTAACAGGAAATCAGAATCTTTACTGTAATTGTTTACAACTAACAGGAATCTTTATTGTCAGTGGCTAAGCAGTCAGGTGAGGGAATTAAGACAAGGGAAAGCACGTTGGGCGGCAAGCAAACACCATGAAGTACCAAGTCTGGGCAAATGTTGATGGCTGTCTGGAATAAATTGTTCAAGAAGCTTCAGAGGGAGGGTTCTAGATTTGAGAAACAACCCTTGGGTTAATCAGCAATATCAGCTATGTCCACAGAAGGGAAAGAGTGGAAGTATGCCAACTACTTGCCAACCCCAGTAGATACATATTTGGAGTAATTGTGAGTGAAGAAATAGGAAAGTAGTTTAAAGGAATATAGTGTGGAAGAAAGATTTTTGTCTTTTTTTTATACTAAGTTGGGAAGAATTCTAAAATGTTCACGAACTGACAGAAAACTGTTAGTTAATGGAAAAAGAAATGGCAAAATCAATACCTAAGAGAACATTAAGAAAGTGGTGTCAGAGAGGAAGGCTACGGTGAAGGGGCGATGTTTGTTCTAAAAACAGGTGCAAGTGAGGATGGATACCTCTGAACAAACACCTTTGATCAAAGGTGGGGAATTTGCAGAGGTAACATGGAAGCACTTCCTATCCTGTCAGGAAGCTCCGAAGGAGTCTGCTGGGCATGGGGTGGGGTGAGAAGAGCAAGGTGGGCTATTCATTCAGCCGCTAATGCTGGTGGAGGACCTCTAGTGTGCCCTGGTTCTTCAGATAACAGGGATACTGCACCTAGTCTCTATGCACCTAGTCTCTCTGGCTACTCTTCTTTGGGAAGGCGGGCTGCAGAGGATGTCTAGAAATAAAGTGGCAGGTGGCAGTCACAGTGTAGAAGAAAAATAATGAAGGTAAGGAGGCTAGAAAGAGAAGATACAGTCGTGGAAGGAGACTGACTAGAGGGAAAGAAAAACAGCAAATGGAATGGCCTCCAGGCAGAGATGGGGCGTAGGAGGAAGGGAGAAGGTCTCGAGGGGACTGCCGGTCGGGGCAGGAAATGAGGGCAGAGGGGGTGAGGACCTCAAAAGTACTGATGAGAACTTGGCTTTGAATTGGGGGGGGAGACAGAAGCCATGGTGGAAGGGGGGGAGGTTATATGCAGAGAAACGACATAATCTGAATCACATTTGAGAAAGACAGTCTGTTATAGCAGAAAGAGGGCAGAGGGCAAAGATGTGGGCATGCAGAGAAGGTAGGGAACTTGGGGAGCAACCAAGGCCTAGATAAGTGGTGGGGAAGGCCCAGGGGATAAAGGGGGAGGAGGAAAGAAGAGTTTGGATCCTTCAAATATTGTGAAGAAAATGGTGCATGACTCTTTTTTCTCCACCCCAGGGCATGCTTTGCAGGAGGGCTAATGTGGGCATGATGGGAAGGAGGAGGCAGGAGGGAGCCAGTGGAGCTGCCGAAGGACCTGGGCAGGCTCAGGGTGAGGGGAAAGGGGGCCAGCTGGGGAGCAGCGGCTGAAGGGCTTGCAGGAGGGTATGTTAGTGTGAGGGTTCATGTCTGATCCAACCAGCCTCCTGGGTGTCCAGCGCTGTACTGGTGTGGGAGCAGTAAGGGAAAATAAAGCATGGCCCCATCCTGGGGCGCGCCCAGCCTCACTAGACAGAAAGAGGTGAATACAGTTTTAGACACCTGTACTTTGGGTTTTTTATTCCCTCCCACATCATCGGAAGGCCTTGACAAAGGTTTGAATGATGAAAACAAAGGTCTCCTCCCTGCAACCAAATGGAGGGCACAGGAAAAGAACCCCCCTCCATGTATCTCAACAGATAGTCATCTAGTTAGAGATGCTGCAATTACATCCGCTACAGTAGCGTGGGCTGGAGAACAGGCTGAGGACATTTCATTGCTGCGACCGCAGAAAAGAGCTCGGTGGAGAAGGGAATGGAGCTTAGCATATGGAGAGCCACTAGCTAAATGACCCCCACTGAGGCGGCTTGGAAGGTTCTCTCTGAATGGCTCTAAATAACCTCACTGAGAGAGAATAGACCATGGCTGGCGGGCAGAGGCCATAGCCTCCCAGCCTGCTGGGGAGAGAAGAAAGCCGGGCCCCTGGCTTGAATGGCTCTCTGTCCTGCCTCACAAGGCTGACTGGCCATCCTTGAAATTGTACAAATGAAAAGAAGTAGGCCAAGGTAGACGTTTGTATTAATGGATCAGTACGCCTAAAGTAAATTAGCCTACCCCGCCAGCTCCTGCAGAACGGGGTGGAAGCCTCCAGAAGCACGTCTGCTAAAGCAATCTCTTCAAAGTGTCTGACAAATTGCAAACCTACCCATTCATTTTTTCTCACGGACAGTCCAGGGAGAAATCTCAGCTCAGGGTGCACTCATGCACACACGTGCGTGCACACACAGAATGTAGAGGTGTGTGAGGCATGAACTAGGATGCGGGTCTCATGCAGGCCAGTCCTAATCCACAGAGGAATTGGGGGGCCTGGTTCTGTCATTAGTGGAGGGAGGGCTTTTCTCCGGTGTCAGAGGCCAGGTGGAGGCCAGGTCGGGGTTCCCTGAGCGTCCCCACGTGGACCATCTGCAGGACCATGGAATCTGACCCCGTATCTGGAGTCACGTTGGGGTGGCAGGGGGAATGGCAAAAGGCTGTCCCCGTCAGAAGAGTGAGGTTATGCAAGCAAACCAAACCATGATTCACATTTTCAGATTTTTGAAGGAAATAATACATTTGAAAAGTCTCCACTTTGTGATGCCAGAGAATATTCTTGACCTGCCTGAACTCTCTGACTTCTTTTCAACGTCTCCCTTTCACGAAGAGCCCACCTAGGCAGTGAATAATGAGAGTATTAGAGCCACTTAACAATGCTGCAGAATCATTTGCTTCTAACCTTTGTAAAATAAATTAACTGGTTTTTACAGCAACAGCCTTTGCTACAAAGATACAGCTCATTCAATTTTATATCATTCCATAATAATGTTTTATTTTTCACTCACATAAGTACTAACCTTGTCTTTCAAAAACTTGAATCTAAAAGAGCAACAGCTCTTAAATCATAAAGCTTAGAAATAATACCAAGTGATTGGAATATTTTAATTCTATCAGCAGTAGATTCCCAAACTTCCTTAACTCCATTTTCATTTAAATTAGGTAAAATAGTAGCGATAAAATTCTGAGATTTAAATCAAGTACTCGAAGGCTACATACATGGTATTATTCTGTCTTAGCCATGAGAGTATTTGAAAAATAAAATGTAAATATGTATGACTGATGGAGACCTGCAAGGCATCTCTACCTAAAGGTTCTTGTTTCTCTTAAGAAACCTAAACCTCCATGTGCACAACTGAAATGCACAGGATTAATTCGTCTGGAGCAAGCCATCTGATGTGGTTTATGCCATGACAATGAGAGCACAATCAACTGTGAAAAATGTCATTTCTGTAAAGTCTGTTGGCTATCGTTCAGCAAGAGACAAATCTTTGTAACAGATGTGATAGGATGACTTTGATCGATTGAACTTTTTAAAATATGGGGTATTAAGAAGATATTCCCTTAGAAATGAGTTAATTTAGATGGGACATACTGTATATCATTATTCATCTGCCCATTCTCATCATGGCACAATAATTCTCTGCAGATGACAATGTCTTTCTTCAAATTCTTGTTTGGGCTCCACTCTTAATTCATTGTTTAAAAAAATGAAAAGTAGACGTGGGCTCAATTTCTGGGATTCCCACCAACTAAAATTCTCCTGTTTTTGTACTTTCTATGCTGTGAGATTTTCCATGGTTTGATGATAAAATCTCAGGAAAAGATGCTTCCTTAAAATTGTTTTTTGTACATAGCAGAAAGGTTTGAACTGTAAGATTTTCTGACTGGAGAGTTAATACCTTGTCAATTTTTACAGACACATCATTTCTAAATTTGTTAGGAGGAAAGTAGGACCTGTGGACCATCAAATATTAGAATGTGATATCCCACTATGGGGCTTTTAGGCGCTCACGTGTATTTTTGGATGTTAGACCACGAACACATTTTATATAAGCAACACATTTATACTGCCAGACTTCATGTGATGCACTGTGTGAATCAAGGCAGACACTTGGCTACTTTAGGTGATGGTTTAAAAGCACTTGAAGACCTATAAGCTAAGGATACTATTCACACCCCTCTCTTGGTATCCTAAGGCATTTAAATGTCGGTTACCCAGTTCAAGGCAGAATAAACACTTAACCATCTATTGAGTTTAACAGCTGGCAAAAGCAGATGTCCAAGGAGACCCTCACACCTCAAATGAAGCTGACTTCTGGTCCCCAAACAAGCAACATTTTTACAAAAACCATCGCCTCTGATTGCTATCAGAATTCTTCCTGGTAGGAAAGTTGTCACTGCCCATGGGGATGAATTTACTGGCGATCCAGGAAGGGTATTATAAATCCCAGGAAGTATGAAGTGGTCTCCATCTTGGTAATCCTTGCACTTTAGGGCAATATGTTGAGTTCCTGCTACTCTAGAGAGAGAAGAAGAAGATCGAGTTCCAGCAGCCATTTCTAAGAATGAAAGTTTTGTAGTTAACTTTTTTTTACTAGACCACAAGCCTAAAAAATGATCTGGATGCTTGAGTTATAAGAGCTTCTAGAAAGAATTAGAAGTTCTAGAAATAAGTGGGAATGAAAGAAGTTGCCCACTCTAATGATGCTTTTTAATGACAAAGCTCCAATGAGAAAAGCTTCCCCTCCTGACAACGGTGAAGAGGAGGCTTCCTGATTCAGATTCATTTGCCTCATGTTTTTGATTAAATGTATGAATACTTCATGTTATATGAAATATATAACTTCTGTAGTGAGATTTTCACAAATGATGACGTTTGATGCGAGGTCGGGCAAATTTTCATTTTGTTCAAATGTTCCAGTGTGTTTATGTTCTTCAAAGTCTCGTCTCCTAAACTCTGTTTATATCACCAACTAAAGAGAAAATGAGGATTTTTCACTCTCTCTAAAGAAGGAGTTAATGCCAAGGGGAAAAGAACATTGTTAGCCAATAACACCCAGTGGCTTTAGACAGGGGAAGGAATAAATCTTCATCTTTCACACAACTTTCAAACCGGTCATCAATACAAGAATCCTAAAGCTATTTCTTTTCAACTCAAGTCATATAATTTACAAAGTAAGGGTGCATGTAATGGCAATGCCAGATCAACTTTCCAGACATAAGATTCTATGATTAGAGGCTTAACTTCAATATGCAAAGTAGAGGGTTGGGTGGAGAGGGAGGGGGGCTTCGGAATAAACAGTCCACACAAGTGGAAGTGGAAGCTGGGGTCATTTCCTGTGTGAGAACATACTGCGGGCGTCCTGGATAATGGTGAGACTACCTGAAAGGAAACCACAGGCTGATTAGTTCCACTCCAAGGGCTGGTTTTTAAAAACCAGTTCTTATTCTTTACCACTGACCGAAGTCTAAAAGGGGGCTACCTGTGGGGAAGATATATATGTTCAGCCAGGACAACAGAAAGGCCATAAATTACCCCGGGTGCCTGTGGAGAACTCTCTAATCCACTCTTTCAATTTGCACGCTCACCTGTGAAAAAGCCTGCAACTCTGCGCCAATTGGTTGTTAATAATGCGCTCTGGATGGGAGCAAGTTGAAATTGTTCCCAAAACTGCAAATCAAGAGACAAAGTATGTGTGCCTATTACTGTTGAATGAAATGATATATCAGAACCAAAGAGCATGTCTGGACGCAGAAGCAAAGTATGCTTCATGTGACCTGGAAAGCCGAGGCTCGGGCTGCGGGGAGCCCAGTGCACCTCTCTCTCTGCTCCCGGAAGAGCATCCTAATCCAGACGTAGATAATGGAAGTGCCAAAAGGAAGTTTATGATATGAAATTTAAGCATCGCCTTTCACCTGGCCATTTCCAGACTGGGTCACAGATCTGCCTGCTGACATTCCCCTTCGTTTGCTGTGGGTTGGCTGCGCAAATACAGCTTCCATCTGTCTGCTAAGAGAAGTGGTGGATCTGCCACTGTGCAGAGACCCTGACTCTTCCTCTCTTTACTCTCCATCTTGAGAACACTGAGACCTCACAGGTCAAAGCTGGAGGATGAGAGGCCAGGGGGATGAGTGTAGGCAGGGGGAACGCCTTCATTCCATGGCCTGGTTGGCAGCCAGGCTGCCCCCTCACACCTCCTAAATTGGGCTCATCTTTGCTCCTGTTGCTTCACTTTTGCTCCTTTCCTCAGTGCTGACCTGGGCAAAACACTGCCACCAAATGCTTTGTTTCACACAGGTGTCACATACCAGTTTCCACCCTCAGATGTGTCAAGTGTGAGAGACGCCCATCTTCCTCCCAAAAAGTGGCCAATCTGGATTTATTTGTTACCAAAAGATCAAACTCGAGTGTGCCAAAGCTTAGTGTCACCCACCTGCGACCCATGACTAACATGTCTCAAGCTTGTCATCTCCCATCTCTGAACCCCACTAAAAGCTAGTGAGTCCATTGGCAAGACTACCAGACTTGCCTACTTGATAGGGTCATAGCATCAGATGATCTGAAGGAAAAGACTTTGGATCCCCGAATTCCAGATGCAAAGTGGAATACGGAAGCTGAAGGAAAGAATGGGACAGTGGGGAAAGGGCTTACAGAGAAGGCAGAAAAAGCATGAAAGGACAGGTGTGTGGAGGCACCACATGTGCTCAGCAGGGATGTGAAGACCATCACAGCCCGAAAAAGGGCGTATTTGGAAACAACAGGGTGATGGCTGATTTGGGTGGAGGAACCTGGGTTATGGAACCTCGTCAGTGGGGTAACATTTGTTTACAGGTGGTCATGATGATATCCTGTAGCTACGGCTGCTACTTACAACCAGCTGTCTTTACAGTTTACCATTTGTTTGTATTTTTGTTGTTGTTGTTTCCCAGGATCTATAAAACATTAATTTATCTTTATACTTACAACTAGCTGTCTCTAAGTAAGGTAGATGACCCTCCATGATGTGGGTGGGGTTTGTTCAAGCAATTGAAGGCCTTGAGAGCAAAATTAGGTTTCTGGAGAAGAAAGAATGTCGGCTCAAGATTGTAACAAGGAAATCCTGCCTGAGTTTCCAGTCTATTGACCTGCCCTATAGATTTCAAACTCACCAGTCCCCAGCATCCCGTGAGCCAGTTCATAAAATCACCTCCCTCTCCAGATAGCCTATTGATTCTGCTGCTCTGCAGGACTCTGACTGATACACAAAACCAAGGCCAAACAAAGAGGATTCTTTTCCATCTTTATCTTATTTGTCCACTTTTTAGGAGTATCTGCACTCTAATCATGCCAGTAAGAGAGTACAACAGAATAACCCATGCTTTTCTGGTCACAATGAGATTGATATCTCTCAGACTCAACAAATAGCTGCAGCTACATATCCCATCAGTAACTCAAAATACTCAACACCAAATCTCATAAAAAGCTTCATTTCCAGAGCGGCTGAATCTGCAGCATTCTACTCTGTGATTTCTCCACTTTACTCCCCAAATTTGGTTTATGAATCCTATAATTCCTTCCAAGGAGCTCTATCAGATGAAGCCCTCTTTATACATGCCCTCAGCATAGCCCCAACTCCCTTCATGTTTCTTCCAGAAGCTCTCCTGCAGATCACCCTCATCAGTCATTCTAAAATGGCTTTCATTTATTGCCTACTATTGCCCATTGCTGTTTCTATTAAATTTAAACTCATACCACTTCATTTGGCTTCAGAGCTCTCCCTGTGGAACCTGAACCAACCCCCCAGGACAACCCATACCTCTCTCAGGGGTCATCTACCTCAGACAATGCTGCCTTTCCGAGGGTCACTGCTGCCTCCCCCTTCACTCCCCTTCCTCTGCACTAATGCAGTTATTTCTCACGTTTGAGTCTCAGTTCATGTTCCAATTTTTCTAGCCATTCACCTGCCTAATGAAACGTCCCCTTCTGGTGATATGACTCATTCATTTGCCATTTACATACAGCAGAACTTGTGTTAGTAAACATAGGTGAAGACTTTTCTCATCAACCAGAGTAAACACTGTCTGAGACAGGAAGTCTATTTAAAAGATAATTAAGGGAAGAGAGAAGGGAAGGGGGAAGAAACTGACAGGGACATCTCCTTGGTATCCACAAGTGGGGAGATGACACTGGCTATCTTCCATCCAAATGCTACACTTCTCATCTTGTAGTGCGGGAATAGTCAGCAGAGGCATTTTAACAAAATGTACTGTTCTGAGACTATGTGAGTTTCTAGTTGCGGGGGGATTTACATCATATCCATTCCACCCTCTCTGGGTAAAGCAGTGCTTAGGCACAGACCACAGTTATGACAAAGCATTATTCATGAATATGCATAAGGATGTTCTTAAAATCAGCACCAACATCTTGTTTATTGCTAAACTCAGCGGACACTTTCTAGTGGGTATCCTATTATCAATTTGCAGCATCTAACACTGGTTACATTCACTTCATTCTGAGATTTTTTTTCCTTGTTGACTCCAGAGATGGTGGTATATGCTAATTCTCCTTCCATACACCCCTCCTCGGTCTATGTTAAGACCTGCAACTTTGGAACCTACTTCTTAAATGATAAACTCTCAAAGGGAGGGTGAGAAGGTCTCTTCGCTTCACTTCTCACCCCACACACATCCTGAATATCCTCATCAGCTGTGACTACTTCAATAACCAGTGTACTTAGGTTATTCTTGAAGTTCTCGCTCTGGCTCAGACCTCTCCCCGAAAGGAAGACCCACATGGCCAATTGGATTATAGATTTTCCATGCGTGTGTCCATGTGCAAGTAAAACTCTACCACTCACACCAAACTTCAGCATCACCCCTACCCAGTCCTCCTTCCTGTCTTCATTCTTCACCCCAGTGGCCTGCATTATTAGTCCCCCGAGCAAGTCCTAGGAACACTCCACTCCACCCTCCTCTTAACTCCTATTTCCAGCCACACATCACTGCCATTTCTACTTCATCAACACCATATGAACATCCCCCACTCGCTGTTCTCCAAAGTCACTCTGGACCATTTTATTTCTCACCTAAGTAGCTGCATCAATATCCTTGCCATCTCTCTTCTCATTTGTCCTTGTCTTTCAGCAAAAGTGATCTTCCTGAAATGTTCACCTAACCATGTAAGGACTAACCCAGCCTCAGTACTTCAGATTCTGGATAACTACTCAGCAGGGTGCACAAATCCCTCTTTGACTCATGAGACTCCCAACTCTGCATTCTCTGTTTACATGCTAATCTCCTCCTTGAACTTTACATTTCTACCTTATTCGACATTCAGCTCTTCCAAAGGTGATTCCAATCTTGTGCCTCAAAGGCTTTGAAAATGTTAGTCTCTCTGCAAACATTGCATGACCTTGATTTCTACTCTGGACAGCCTCTTGACTTTTCATGGGTTCAAGAATCCTCGTTCCCCTCCCTACCCAAATTTGAATTATTTACCCTCAAATGTTCTTCCATTGTCCTTCAACATGTCCTGAGCATACTTCTCTGCATATAATGTTGCTGTTTTTGTTGTTGTTCCCCCTAGTGGACTCTTAAGTTTCTTGAAGGTGGTGTTTTATTTGCAGTTTTGTTCGAATACCACATACAGAGGAGGCCATGGCACACAGCAGGCACTCAGATTGAGTCTGATGAGCACCATCGTCTAAATATGATGTGAACTAAATATTAACAATTCTTGAATGTCCTGCTTCTAAATCCTATAACTCCTCCTATCATCATTTCCTGAACCACATGGAAATTAAAAGTGCTACAGAAATAAAAGCTAGATAGGTATATATGTATGTATTTTTTAAACCTAAAGATATTATTAAGAAAACAAGCACAACTTTGATTTCATTTAACCATAAGGAGATCTTAAGAAAGCATGAGGACTCATGAAAATAAAAAGTACATAAAACATAATTCATAATGATCTCTTTTGAAAAACTATAAGAACATTTATATAACCTGAACACTTTAGATTCCATGGCATGATGTCTACTTAATTCTACCAAGCCAAGAACACCGTAGGAAGGAACGGTTCTATTTTATAGTCTAGGACAAATTCAGACCACTTAAATCAGCAGGGCAAATGTGGCTGCCTCCCTGGTCCACATAATCAGCAGGGTTGCCTTTGTGTAAGAGGCAATCACAGCATTTCAGCACCTAGGCAAGAAGTATGGGACACTGGGTCATCTCTGCTCTCAGATGCTGCACAAGATTATGAACTGCTTCATTACTCAGGGGGGAGGGGGGAATAGCCGCATACTTTCATGTCACTCATTTGACTTTGTTCAAGATAATGTCAGACTACTGAGCAACAGCATTTCTTATCCGGGAGGCTTCCTTGGTAACAGCTAGCCATTGTCCCTGCCATCTAGAGAAATCATGTAATTGCTTCCTGAATTGGTTGCATAAGATATTTATAGGACTACACAGCCAGAAAGCCTTAGGAATTCAGCACTGTTGACTGAGGACTTGCTCACAGAAAGCCAGGCAGGCAGGAGGACAAGACATACATTTGTGGGTGGCCCAGATATTAGAAAGACTTGCAGGTGGCCAAACAGTCAGCAACAGCCAACTTTAAAAGAGAGAGCTTTCATACAGTAATTCTGACAACCTGTGATTTCTTTTTCATCTTAAAAAGAAACATTTTAGCTTCCTCTTATTTCACCCACTACCTGTCTTTGGGAAAGAGAAGATTCACCCCAAAACTCACTGTTCAGCTTTAATCAACTATTTCCCACCCTATGGCAACTGCTCACAGGTTTACATATAGTTTAATATCATTTCCTGTATATGTCCATTTTCCTAAGTATAATTTTTAACATGATTTTGTCCTGATAAACCCTAACTAAACTTTCAGAGGTACGTTTAAGATCACATCAGTCATGTTGAAAAAGTAAGATGAATGATGCTGTCAACTGTTTGTCTATATCTATCATTTCTCACCCCTTGAAAAATAAATCATGATGAGTGGTTTCTTTAATGTTTCAAAAAGAGTAGCGATTGCTCACTTTTCAAACTTCATAAAAGTAAGTTTAAAAGTGAGTATAAAAGTGAGTATAAAAGGTCTTTTTTCCCCACAGGATGACAAGAGAATAAACTCTCCCCTGAAACAATTGGGGATAAAACAAGGCAAACAAGCAGAATGGCTGCCATTGAGGAGGTTACACCTGACCCAACACTATTACCACAGCAGGGGGAGAAGTCACGGGGTGACACAAGAGCCAGTAAGAAGAAAGAGCAGCTCTACCATGTGTGATCATGCTTAAAGGTTTTCAGAGCTTAAAAATAAAAAGTTGCCATCATCAGTGAGGTTAAGAAGCACCCTGGGAAGCCGGGTTGGCATGAAAACCTCACCCTTCCTAGCAACCACATTGTTCTTAAAAAAAAAAAAAAAAAAAAGTACATTGTTCTTTAAAAAAAAAAAATCTCATTTCTTTTTCTGTTCAAGATGTGTAGTGAGAACAAGTCTCCACAAGTTCTTCTTCTGTAAACGTTGCAACAAGTATTCACATTATAACCCACGGCTTTGGCTATCTTTCTGGAGACTTCCATTCATTCTAGTTTCCAAAGAATTTTATCCACAAGAGCAACAGAGATTAGGTGCTTAACCACCTTCTGAAAATGCAAGTGAACTGGAGCTGAATTGTTCTCCCTCCCTGGTAGTTAGTGTGAATTCAACCTGATGTTTGCCAAACAAACACAGGTAAGAAACCAGTTTCTATGGTGGTGAGCCTCAGGGTGTGTCTGTCACAGCCCCTGAAGTCATTCTGAAACTGATAGTATCCAGAAATAAATCCCAAGACAAAATAATGTCATGAGAAAAATATTGTCTATGCTTTGCATATCTATTTCCTCCTGTTTTTCTCTTTTTTTGCCTCCATCTTTTTAGTGTAAGCATGCCATTTCTCTCAAACTGAGGGGTATTTACCCATTCTCTTGGACTCCTCCTGTATTCCAGGGTTCTGTTGAACCTGGCACTAAATCCATGTCTACAATATCAGAGTCATATTAACCAAGGGCTACTAACCATGATTCCCTTTGCACGTGGCATAAACCACTTAAAACAGAAGACATGAAAGACCCTGGAGAATGTACTCTTTGTGAGAGCACATCACTATTTTCTCTCTGCACCATTCTTTGCAGAGGACAGACTTATGCACAGGACCCTAGAGTGAACTACCCATCTGTCATGGCCAATGGTCATTCTATTGCAACTGTCCCAAACTGTCCTTAAACTCAAACTATTTCTCAGCCTGTTTTCAACTTTTCTTTGCTTTAAGTTAACTACATCTGAATTGATGTAGCCATTCTGGTTCTTTATACAGACATTGTTTCCTATGAGATAAATGGTTTGCTCCCGCCACCAGCCATGTTCCTCTACTATTACAGACAGAATAGTCACTAGACACCCAAAAGCACATTCTTTGTACCCAAATATATTTTAATAATTAAGAAGCAATATATCAAAGACGCATTTGCCAGAAAGCTTTATGACAATTTTATGTCCAGTCTTCTTGACTCAAGAGCCTAAGTTCCTAATTCTACACAACTTAGTTCCATTAAGTGATAATTTGATAGTGATTTATCATCTCTGGGAGACTGGCATGCCTGAAAAGTCACGGACACTCCCTCCCCTTTCTCACAATGCTTACTCTAAGTATCCCTTCCATCTGGCTGTCATTTCTATTCATTATCATCTCTATCCTTTATCATATCCTTTTATAACAAATTGGTAAACAGTAAGTAAGTGGGTTTCCTGAGTCCTGTGAATCGCTCTAGTAAGTTAACCAATCCCATGCCGGGGAGGTGGGGGGGACTGTGGGGACCTCTGAATTACAGCTGGCCGGCCAGTGGCAGAGGTGACTGTCTGGAATTGCAATTAGTATCTGAAGTGGAGGACAGCTTTGTGGGACTGAGCCTGCAACCTGCAACCTTCCCCCATCTCTAGAAAGTATCAGAAGTGAGTTAAATTGTAGGCTGCCCAACTGATGTCACAGAACTGTTTGGTGGAAAAATCCCACACCACCTCCAGGTGTTTGAACAGAGGGGAGAGAAAAGAAGTGCTGGGTATGCTGTAAAGAGAAAGACACAGGAGAGAACTATAGACTTTTCCAATATAATGGGTAGAACAAATCTCTAGTTCACAGAACTTTAATGAGAATTATTTAATTTTTATTTTTAATTGATTGCATGTATATATATAGATCTATATATACATACAGACATATATATTACATCATTGTTTGCCTTGATATTTTCTCATCACCTTATCACCCTTGCATCTTCTTTATCTCTGTGCCCTCCCCCCCAATTTTACTCTCCTCCCCCTCCCTTGCTCTATCTTTCAGTTTTGTAGGCAGTTTAAAATGTTTCTTGTCTGTTTGCTTGTTTTCCCTATATCCCTCATGTAAGTGAGACCATACCATCAGTCAAAGAAGACAAACTTATGTCACCTTTATGAAAATTTGTATGCAAAGTGACACACGGTGAGTAGTTACTACTCAGTGTAGTTACTAGTATATCTGGGAGTTACTATTGACTTAAAAGTCATGCTGGTTTATTTTTTTTTTTTCAATGTGAGGTTTAGATTATCAGAGTTTCTCATCTGAAAGTTCTATAGAGATTTCGTTTCCTAATTCATCCACCACATTGGCAGAAATAGCCTTGCAAGCTTAACTTGGCTATGTCTGCTTCATTCATCTGTCAACAAGATTCTGGGGTTCAGACCCAGCTGACGATTTTTGAAGGTGGATGGATCAGAATAGGCTCACAACAGCATCAGATTTCACACCTCAGAGAATTCTGTGCTACAACAATAACATCATATCTCCATCAGTCAAGCACAATTCTAAGACTTGATAGACGGATACAAATAAAACGCCAGAGAAAACAGATCTCCCGAGTCTTCTCTGGCCTCAACTATGGGACATGTTTGACTATGTTACCTGTGAATATCAGACTGGCACTGCCTTTGGGATGAAATGATTCTTTAAAAAGGTCAAAACTAGTGCAGAACTGGCTACATTTGAAAACTCTGAAGTCATTTTGTAAGTTTTGATTAAACTCTTGTTTCTTATTAAAACAGCAATGCATTTCTTGGGATACTAGAGGTAGAAGGAAAAATCTCATGCTCTCTGGAGTCATAATGGCCAGGTGAATCACTCCAGCATGTACATCTAGGATCTCTGAGCCAGGCACTCACAGTGCAACATGAATTCTTTCAAAACAAAGTACATGTTGCTTTTATGAGAAATAAGATCTGATAGTCACAGAAAAACAAATTATATCCACTGCCATGAAACTGCTCCTTTGCAACCCTAAGCAACAGACTTTGAAGGTAACAAAGCTTTTCTGTATAAATAAGACTGAGTAGTAAGCTGAACAGCTTCCTGAAGAGTAAACTGATATGTAAGGTCAAAATCAAGCTACATTACATTACATCATAAAGAATCTCAACATGCTAGATCCAGAAGCAGACAGAAAAGAAAGTTTTACAGAGATTTTAGTCACACATCATTCTATGTGATAATTCTGAATTTTCCAAAAGACATTAAATGAAGATACAGATGGAAGATCTGTACCATCAGCCAGCATTCTTAAAAAAACTTACTTGAGATAGATGATAAGGATTCTGTGGCAAAAGAAATCTCGGGGACCAACCAATCTTTCACTTAGAACCAATTTTTCACTTATTTGCTTCTTTTAAATGAGTGACTTAGTGCTATTTTTTATACTGCTGAGTGTACTTCAAAACAAAGTGAGAGTGAAAAGACAAGAAACTAAGATTAGGACACCGGTTTACATTCCACATCTTTCTGTACATACACAGGACCACAGAAACTCAATGCAACAAAGAAGGTTAAAGAATTTTTGTGATATTAGACTGTACACCAGAAGCAAGATCATTTAACTTAGGAGACCTTTGAGTCCTACACTTTGCAGAAAGCAGGCAACAGAAATGCCACTAAAATGACAGCATGAACCTAGATATTTTATCTAATTGTGTATTTGTATAGACAATTAATTAATTTTCTTTAACACAAAATTAGGGACATCACAGTTCTCTGGAAATAAGGTCACAAGAATATTCAGACTTCATTTCATGGTACAAAAAGTGCAAGGAAAGAACACACATATTAAATGATGCTAAAAATAGGAAGAGTATTGTGATTACAAGTTAAAATTGCTAATAACTAGATAGTACATTAAAATCTGCTTAATTGTAATGTCATTTTCCATTTATTTTTATTGAGCTGCAAGAGATAAAATGAAACTTTTTTATCAAGCCATTTATAAAATTTGATAGGAGGAAAATATTTATTGGAGGTTCAAGAGGATTTCAGTATCAGGTGTTTCACACAGGATATTAGATTGTAAGTACTAGTATAAAACTCCTTCTTACTAGTAATATAAGCAATACAACTTTTTTCTATTTTCAAAATCAATGGAAGCTCATCTTATCACATGCAAACAACTTGACTTATCTTTCAGTCACTGTGAAAACTTGTAATTATCTTATTCCTAGATTGGATACAGTTTGCTAAGCACATTAAAACTTCTTTAAAAGGCAGTTGAGATAGGGGAGTGTTAATACTTGTTACTTGAAATAGCTGATCTCAGCTACTTCACATTTTTTGGTCATGCTTTAATGATATGTAATTGTTTATGTTAGGAAATGGGATGTGACCTGTGGCCTCCAAACTCATATGACGGTGAACCATAATCACAACACACTTAAAACTCACAAAGAGTAAGGGTAATGTGGTAAGTAGAACGGGTTTAAATTAGACATATGTAAATAAGTTCCAACTCTGCAACCCCTCTGGGGGTAGTTCCACCATGGAAAACTAGTGTTAGAGACCCCTTTGAGAACAAAGAGGGGGCTGCTGTGAGCAAACTGTAGACGCAAAGAGCTTAGAATATGTTGCCCTTATACGAGGGCTTCAAGCATTTTAGTTCTCATTTCTTCTATAGTAAGAAAAGGAAGACAAATTGAAAGCTTCAAACAGAAAACCTACACTAATCTATGACACTCCCACACACCCCCACACCCCCCACACACCCCCCCACCTCAAATGAGGAGCTAGATGGCTGCCTAGGTTGGTGAGAGACCAGCAAGGAAATACAAGAATCTGGCATGTCACCATAAGGCAGAAATGGCTGCCTAAGAATCACATCCACGAAGTGGAGCCTTAAACACTCCATTCTGGCTGTAACCTCTGCGGTCTCCTGCAGGTAGTCGTGGTTTATTTCTAGGTTTAAAGACAGGCTTAAACATGAAGCCAAAGAATCAGATTGGAGACCTGGGGCATGCCATCCACCCAGTATTAAGCAAGAGCTGCAAGTCAGCTACAGAAGCAAAGTCATTTCTAACGTGATTTATGTTCCATCCTTGAATGTGGCAGGAAGACTGGAAAAGATATTTGGAAGCCAATGCTTCCTGTGAATAAACGAAATGAGGCTATGTTAAGCCCCTCTCCCTGGACCACGTTGGTTCTCAGATAGGCTGCCAGGGCGGCATCTGTGAACCCCGGAGCAGGCTGGCTATTGGGGATGAAAGAATATCTCAAGGCCAGCAATGGCTGCTACTGAAAACGTCCAGGGTGCAGTACAAACACCGGGGTCAGACAACAGATAGCCAGGATATTACTCAAAAACATATCTAGCTCAAAGCTGACAAGATAATCTGTTCCTGTGAGTGCAAAGCAGACTGGAATGTTGTGGCTCTGACCCACTCATGGGAAGGAAAAAGAGAGTGCAAGTCTCCACGGGCTCCAGCTCATGCTCTTGGTGCAGTCCAAGCTCCCAGGGACTTGAAAGGGAGAGCTGCCTCCCGAGCCAGGGAGGGCCCAGCCCAGGGTGTTATTTCCAAGACCCCATTGCCCTCTGTATTGAGGCACTGGCAAATGCAAATATTTCAGATGCAAGTTTAAGCAGGTAGGAAAAGAAGCAAGAAATGCCTTAAAGATTTGCTTCACCAGAAATCTCACAATTCCAGGGAAGCATTTCAAATCAGGAGCTTCCTAAGTCATCCTCCAAGCCCCAAGAGATTAATGGGTTCATGGTGTTAAAAATAAAAGGTGTTTATTTAAACACTTTTGCACTGCAACTTATTACATGAATACTAAACAGTGTGCTTACAACATAAATTTCCCAAAGTTAAGTACTCTGAAAAGGCCAGACACATTTTTCTCATTGAAATACAGACTCTATGTGAATGTTTCAATTAAGTTTTAACATACGTGATCCTGATTGAGGCAGAAGAGGCAGCAAATATACTTACAGGAGGACCTACAGCAGGAGAGGGGTAAAGAGAGAGAAAAAGGAGAGAAATGAATGCCTGTGCGTGTAAAATAGTAAGGTTAAATAAAACAATAAAGCATCATCATAATCATGAGCACAATGCCAGGCACACAGAAGTCACTGAGAATGCACTGGTCCTTAACCCTTTTTCAGGTTGTGGGCCCTTGAAGCCATCACAGAAAAACATAGCTATGTGCACACAGAATTTTACATGAAAATTGGTAGAATGTTCTGATTTCCCGATGCTGTCTGTGAATTACTGAGAACGTCATATACCTGAAGCAAAGATTGCCTAATTTACATACTTAAAGTTTAGATAAAACATGAATTAGAAGGTTCTTTGGTGACTTATGACTGACCAGTTAGAGACAAGTGACACATCACTTTCTTCAATGTGGTAAATCATATACCAGAAATGTATCCATTGTAAGAACTCTTTTTAATGCTCTTATAATGTAATGTTCTAAGAGAATTTTTTTATTGAGCACATAGTCAACATATTTAAAAAAAAACAAAGTCCTGGTATTTATATAAGTTCCTTAAAAACTACGTATTTTCATCAAAACACAGAAAAGTCATAAAATTTCAATATTTTACGTATCATAAGCTGCAATCACCAGCTAAAATGACCAGCTCTAAGTTGAAAGATGCTGGGGACTGTTATAATTTCTATAAAACTTGGCATAAGCATACAATTTTCATTTTTTCTCGTCAAGATTTTTTTCTATTGATACAAGGTCAGTTCAGTGATTCATTAACTCAAGAAAATTTAAAAAGCACCCTCTTATGAAACTGCACTGTCGGAAGGACAGCAAACACATTTCCAATTATTTAAATTTAGTGAGGTTTAAAAATAACTTTCAAGAATACTCTTAAAGGAATTAAGTGCTACTACCTTGGCCAAATGAGTGGTTTTCATAAACTTGTGACTTTGACATCTTTTTCCCAAAAAGAAAAGGAAATGAAATGAAACACCCCTGCAGTCTTCTGTCTTCTTTTTTTCATAGGTTAGTATTTCTACTGTTTCAACACTTTGCAATTGATGGTTTTTTTTATACTAATAAATACATTTTGGAAATCCTGGAAAATACCGTTTCTCAGCACACTAGTCTGAAAGCTTAAATTATCTTCTCTGTTTCTTACATGGAAGAGTTGATGCCCCAATAAGACTTCCACGATCATTTATAATTTTGGATTCTTTTCTTCCTAAAACACATACAACATTAAGTGAACTATTCATTGGAATATCTTGGTTTTAAAAATTTGTTTGGCTTTGCTTCTTTACTTTGGATGGAGGGATCTGAACTGTGAGCAAAAACTCACCAAAGAGGGCTCCAGGGTCAGGGTTCTGTTTCAGGATGTGTTTGTAAAAAACAGCTTGGCCTTAGCTGATGACCTGACTGACCAGGCCGCCATTTTCTCGATGGCAAATGAAAATGTGGGATTGATTTGGAAGGTTCCCATCAGCGCTGGGATTCTACAGTCTTGTCAAAGTCCTCGAACTTTGACAAGAATGAGCGTGAAGCACAGGATGGCGGCGGTTGGAGAAAATCACAGTGACACTCTGTGGGGCGCGTGCCCAGGAGTCAGGCAGATGTTCTCACAGAGCCTCTATGTGACTGAATGCAAGGACAACATGACTGCTATCACCCCACTGTGTGCAGCTAAGAAACCTTGCACTGCACACAGGAAAGACGCTTTAAGGCAACACTGCAAAGAGCCCAAAGTGGGTGCTGGTGGCTATTTAACTGTAGTTGCCAACATTTTGTGAATGTCTTTCAGTGGAAGGAAATAAGGAGAAAATTTATTTAAAATATTCTAGAAATCTTACTCTAGAATTGAGGCCATGTAAAGCATGGACTAGGGTGCAAAGATGGACGAAGGTGAGAAATTACTGGAGCATTGGGATGACTTGGTGTGGTAACTCCTATGTCTGAAGTGGTGTGAACCCACATGCCAAAACTATAGTCACCTCCAGAAATGCAACTCTTCTTAAAAATCTTAACAGATAGATTCTGGGTTCTCTCAAGGACTTAAATAACCACGTATGTGCAGTGCACTCCAGCACCCCTACCTAAGAGACACCCTAACCATGAATCAGGAGGAATGGATGTAGGGACGTTACAGAGCATGGGTAACACGGAGCAGCTGAAAGACACACTTACCAGATTCTCCTCTTCGGCCCCTCTTGCCTCGTTTCCCTGGAGGCCCTGCAATGCAAGGAAAATAAATGTTTAATGTCATGTAGCTTTTCTTTTGCTGCTTCCAAAATGCTAGTAAATAAATTTTGTGTGTTTTGTCGCTGTTTTTAATGACCAAGAATGAGAAAGGGGCCACGTTATCTGAAGGTCAACACTATCTTGGGTACCCCCACAGGCCCTCAGCCCCCCAAACTGCCCTGGACACGCATCAACCCCTGTTCCTGGAACACTGAGCACAGAATTTTTGTTCACCCTGCTTCCATGGTATCATTAAAGAAAGGCTTCACTAAGCAAACTGGTGGTATTGAGTTTTCAGCGTTTTAGGGAAGTTTCTCTTCCAAGGTTTCTACATATTAATAATGAAAAGCATTGAGTGCAAAGGGCTGTGAGTTTCTCTGTAGCCAGGTCCATGGGGATTTTCTGAAAAATATTTAGTCGGCAGCCAGTGAAACACACAGATTAGTAATGGAAATAAACTTTACAAATATTTGTGAAATGTGAGTTTTTGTGGAATGAAACTTGCCTAAATGAAAACCAGTTGAATTGAAATCACAACCCTTTTCACTACAAAGTATTTGGATAGGAACAAGAGGCCTCATTTTTCAAATGGGCTCACGCATGGCATCATATTTGGTCTTCGTGATGTGAAAAGTGGCGAAACATTTTTTAGCAGTGGCGAAACATTTTCTCTTTCCAGACCACTGAGCTAGTCTCCACCAGACAGCAAACGACGCTGGCTGTTCACAGCTTTGAAGTCACGATTCTCACTTCTACAGTTTCTGCCTCTATTTCCTCGGGTAGGAATAGTGCCACTGAGTTACGCTCAAGCAAATGGAAGAGAATAATCAGTGCAGAATGAAAAGTGGGGTCTGTAATGTTTGCTGGAAGAAGGAGGCCAAGGAAAATAAAGAACAATAGCCTGACTTGGAAGGATGAACTGCTAAGTTGAACGAGTGACTTCCAAACTCTAGAAGGTTCAAGGCATGAGTCACAGGGGTCTCAGCATCCAGCCAACCCTCAAGACCATCCCAGTTGCCGCATCCACATGGAAACACTATCATGAGAAATAATAACATTAGCAGCTCATTATTTTCCCCTTGAACCCTCACACAGAACAAGTGTGGCCAGCTATGTTCCATAAAAGATGAAAGACAAGGAATGAAGTCAACTGAAAACTTAGAGGTGGCTTTGCAGGAGAGTCCAAAATTTTCCTCAGAAATTTCAGATTTCTTCCTTCACTCTAGAATAAACAAAATCTAAGCCCTACGTTTCAAGCTTTTCTTGGCCAGATGAGAGCAGGAGAATCCTAGAAAAGGGTATATAAACACAGTGGAAGCATAGTAGGTCTAAAAATATACATTTATAATCATAGACACAGATACCCAGGTGCATGTAGGCATAATTTGACTTATGTCCTTAAGATTCTGAATCATATTTTTTCTATTATAAAATTATTCAATCTTAGAAATATTTAGGACCTCTATACTATATGTTTTAATGTCTGTAGTCCACGCTGAAGGTT
Organism: Uropsilus gracilis; assembly: GCA_004024945.1. Classification (NCBI taxonomy): domain Eukaryota; kingdom Metazoa; phylum Chordata; class Mammalia; order Eulipotyphla; family Talpidae; genus Uropsilus; species Uropsilus gracilis. Next base: position 21,037 of record PVHY01012838.1, on the reverse strand, counting down.
ACCATGCAGAAAAGGACACCTGTTCTAAAGAGTTGAAAAGTTAAAATAACCCACATGGATATGCAAAGAAAACAATAATTCTGAGAAGAGGTTGTTATAATCATTCTTAGAAACACAAGATTGGGATGAGCCATACATGGAGCTTGATGAACTGATAATCTACAAAAGGCTCAAAGAAGGTCTGAAGATCACACATTTTGATACTGCTTTGAATTGCAGCACAAAACTAATTCTCTTTATTGATTAAATACATTTTTTTCTTACATTGCTGCATACCTAGAGTTCACCCACCACGCTATCATGCGTGAACCATCCTCATGATCCTTTGTTCTCCCTGATTTTGTCCTCTGGCCCTCCCCCTCTCTCTGTGTGCTTCAATTCTGTTAGTTTGTGATGAAACTAATTCTTAAAACGACATGAATGGGATGACTTTGACAATGAACAGCTAGCAAATCACCAGAGTGAGATGATGAGAAATCACAAAGACAAATTATATTTTCCAGATAAAACTGAGATGAACAATAGTCAAAAATGATAGTGACCATTTCCAATATAAACAGGGAGACGAGGTGTCTGCCAGGTTTGAGTTGTGCAAACAAGGGTATAAGTTGGAACCTGGCTCTTCCTCAGTGAAGTTGCCAAACTCTTGCTGCAGAAATTCTTTTGGAGAGAAAGCATGATGCTGCAAAAGCTGCTGGTCATGGATGTGAATGGAAAGAGGAAAAGCAGAAGTTCTCAGTGACATGGGAGGGGAACTCTGACATGCAGGGAATGCAGGCATTGAAGAATGAATTGCAGAAAACAGAGGGAGGGTCTAAAACCACATTGCCATGATAAGGCCAGTGATTCATGACATTCAGAAAGAGTCTGGGCTTGAGAGATGATGCAACCTGTCAGCCTGACAGAAATATTAGTAAACATCAGCCCTAATGGTGGTGTCTCAAGAGCAGTATCGACATAGCCAACCGTGACAGGTTCCAGGTCAACAAGTCACACTGGGGCAATGAGAGCTAAGCCACTCATGTCTGCTGGCACGTTTGTCGCCTCGCTAGGGAGGCATTCGCCCACAGTAATGCTTCTCTGAGGTGGCGTGTCTAGACGCAGCATATGCCTACACTAGCCTTTCTACTGTCTCGGGGTGGGTGGTCACAGCTGATGTCTGGAATACATCAGTTAATCATCAAAACGTGTCAATTCTACTCCTATTACTGAGATTACTTTTCTTTTCACGCCTATTAGTGGAGGTCGACTTGTGGAGAGAGCACAGGCAGGCAACGAGGAATGGGGCCCCAAGTCCCTGAGGCCGCTGACCAGCCTGAGGCTGCTGGCCAGCTGAGAAGAAACTTTCAGCTGGAACCAGGAGGCGCCCTTCCATGCTCCCAAGGCCCAGGCCCATTCATCAGTCTGACTGCAGAGCTCAGAACAGCAACACGGTACTGCAATGTTAGAGCAACAGGCCAAGCTGGTCTGGAGAAGAAGGCTGGGAGCCTGGGCAAGCTCAGAGGGGCCAGTCAACCAGCAAGAGACACAGAGTGGAGCCACCCAATGGCCAAACCCCACCGCGTGCCCACTGCACCCCTGTAGGCACCTACTTCCCACCTCAGTGGTGACCGGCTTAGGCCCTCTGTGGTAGGAAGAGCCTCCCCTTTCTTCCTACCACCTACCAACACATCTCTTGCTTTTCTGTAACTTTGACCTTGACATCGAATTCCTTTCTCGCCCAAGATAAGAGCCGAGAAAGAGCCCGCCTGGGGTCCTCAGACTCTGGGCCTGCTCCCAAGGTCCGATTCATTAGTATTTCAAGGCTAAGTTCAAACACAACTGCAATGGGGCCACTGGAAGCAGATTCTTTTAAAACCAGGATTTTCATCATTTGCTGTTTTTAAAACTTTTTTTAAAATCATTTATGAGCATTGACTATTGAACACACAGGAAGCAACCCAGAAATGCTTCAGAGATCATAACTGACTGTTGTAGGCTTTATGCTTGTTTGTTTTTACCTCCTATCTTTAGTTTAAACACATATTTCTAACCGTGTCTCATTTTGGAGATAAGAAATGATGCAGATAGGAACAAAGAGGAGAAGTCGATTCAAAACAGACAAAAAACATAAACATAGGAACTAAACCCATGAAACTTCTAGAAGAAAATATGGGGGAAAAGTCTCTGCCGGTCTTAATGATTCTTTGGCCAGGACACCAAAAACGCAGGAAACAGAACAATAATAAATAGGAAGGACATCAACTAAGAAGCTTATGCATAGAAAAGGAAATCAACAATAACACCTGAAACTGCAGAATGGCAGAGAGGATCTGCTAATATCCAAAATATATAAGGAACAATGCAAAAGCAACAACAACAATAATAATACCAAATAACTGGATTTAAAAATTGCTCAAAGTACGTGAATGAGCATTTCTCCAAAGACACATGGATGGTGACACAGACATGTGTAAATGTGTCCACCAAGAACAATAAGCAGGCAATAATCACCCAAACCACAAGAGATGTCCCCTCACAGGTTAGGATGGATAGATAGATAGATAGATAGATAGATAGATAGATAGATAGATAGATAGATAGATAGATAGATAGATAGATAGATAGATAGATAGATAGATAGATAGATAGATAGATAGATAGATAGATAGACAGACAGAGAGAGGGGGGGATAGATAGATAGATAGATAGATAGATAGATAGATAGATAGATAGATAGATAGATAGATAGATAGATAGATAGATAGATAGATAGATAGATAGATAGATAGATAGATAGATAGATAGATAGATAGATAGATAGATAGATAGATAGATAGATAGATAGATAGATAGATAGATAGATAGATAGATAGATAGAGTAAATGGTGGCAAGTGTGGAGAGAAAAGAGAATACTGGTATTCTGAAGGTGTAAATTGGTGCAGCCACTACAGGAACAGTATGGAGCTTTCTCAAAAAAAGAAATAAGTAAATAAAACTAGAACTACCCTATGACCCAGTAATACCACATTTGGATATTCACCCAAAGGATTTGAATCTGGATCTCGGAGATGACTGTACTTAAATGTTCATTGTGTATTGTTAGTAATAGGCAGGATATGAAACCAAACTAAATGCTAATCACTGTCATCTGCATCAAGAAAAGTAGTGAGACTTGTAGACAATTCAACACATCCTAATAAAAAGCTGCAAGTTCTCAGTCAGAAGTTTACATCTCCATGACAGTGCACAGGTGACATGGTGGTGGGAGGACCTCAGGGTATAAAATGATGTAAAAATATATAAATATGTGTAATCAGTAAAAAAAGAAAGGCGATAAATCCAACAAATCCAACAATATAAAAATGATACAGCATTTTAAAACAGAAATGCAACTTTGGTCTATTAATATTTGAAAATCAATGTAATTTACCATGTTGAGAGAATAAAAGAGAAAAAAAATTCCAAAAGAAAGGGGAAAAAAAAATAAGTTTCATGTCCAAGGCCATAAAGCTTCTTTAAGGATGTCAGAGAAAATACCATAAATACCACAAACAACAGCAAATGTTCCAAAAAAACAATGTTGTTCATCCCCGGGGCTTTGGAGGCAGGAAAGTGAACATTTAAGACAAAGAGCAGGAGATTGAGGAGGGAGAGGGGTAGAAGTGGTAAGTGCTGGGGTGAGGGGGTCCCACAGAAGAGTGTGCAAGCTGGGGTGCCCCTCACCCCAGCCCAGCCCTGAAACAGGCCAACAGCTGCAGAGGGCTGTCCGGAGGGGGGGGGGAAGGAGCCATCTGGATGCAGACGAGACGAGGGATCATCCTTCTGAACACCCCCCCAAGCCCCGACCCTCCAGCTCCACTCAGAAAACTAAACCAGGTTTACCTTCAGATCTTCTGGATTAACTTTACAAGTAGGCACAGATTAATTCCAGAGTCTTCCCCAAAATCCTCCCACCTGCTTGCTTGATCCCTGAAATTCTTTCGACATAGACCAAAGCCTTTCACTCCACAATTAGAAGTAAAAGGCTCCCGTGGCAAATGTCTGGTAGAAGTAGAATCTTAAGCGGAATTTATTTTCCCAATCCATCCTCACACCTGTGTTGTCACAGACCTGGGAGCCCGCCTGAAATCTGCAAGGCCTCCTGCCCGCGGGACAGAGCTCTCGACCCAGCTTGGGTTTGCCACACTGAACTGCAGCCCTTAGTAATAAAAGCTTCCTGGCCAAGCCAATGACTGATAATTCTATACATGTGAAACTGAGACCCAGCGTGGTGAGAGTGGCCTGTCAAATGTCCCACACAGCTTCCCATTCCACGCTGTCCTTTCTTTTCCCTTTAAATTAGATTTTTTCATGATAGTGGTAACACTGGTACACAATACTGATATGACTTAAGGGTACAGGTTCTCGTCTCTTCAGATGTGCATCAACATACCCCACCCACCACCAAGCATCCACAGTCCTCCATCCTAGACCACTGGGCCCCCTAATCCCTTTACTCATCCCCATATCTCCCCACTCTGGTTGCCTCAGCTTGACGGTTACATTTCTAGGTTTTGTTTTGATTTGGTTCTATAGTTCCTTTGCTTTGTTTCTCTATATTCCACATGAGAGTGAAATCATCAGAGAGCTGTCTTTCTCCTGAGTTATTTCTCTTAGCCTCATGCCCTCCAGTCCCATCCATATTGTCACACATGGCAAGATTTCATCTTTTTGATTGCTGAGCAGTAGGCCATCACGTATAGAGACCACACGCCCAGGTCCACTCTCCTATCACTGGGCACTTAGGTTGTCTCCTTTAACTTGGCTGCTGTAAAAAGCCCTGCAACGCACAGAGAAGGACATCTGGCCATTCAGCATAGTGGTTTTGCACTCTTCTCAGAGGTAACGAAGAGTAAAATTGCTGGGTCATATGGCAGATCCGTTGCTAGTTCTCTGAGGAGCCTCCACCCATTTTCCATAGGTGATGGACCAGTCCCCATTGCCACCAACACGGACAGTCCCTTTCCCCCCACATTATCACACTCTAGGCTGAGTGTGGTCAACTTACTCAGTTGCTTCATTTGATCAGAGACTCGCCTCCAATTTTAATAACAAAGCTACTCAGGCAAATGCATCATTACTCTTGGTTAGTGCCCCACTGGAGAGCAAGGTCTTAGTAGGGACCCCCCAGCTCATCCCAGCATGGTCTTATCACCTCCCCACCTCCCCACCTCCCATGAGAGGTGAAGTGCCTCTGGCAGTTTGATGAATGCCAACATCACCCCACATCATGCTGGAGTTTAAAACAAATGACATTTCTGATTCAAGAGATTTATTTCCCAAGATATTTTAAATCAGCAAGTACTCTACTATATATAACACAGGCTTGTTTATTTTAGATATCTTTTAAATGTGTGTTTTTCCTTGAAATTTCTTCATATTTCCAATCTCTGCAGTGTCTACAAAAGAATGTTAATCACAACAAATAATAGGTGATAATTTAAGTATAATAGCTAAACTCTAAAACCCCCACAACAGTAATATTTAGCTATGCAGCATTTGTTCTAAAGGCAATGAGTATAATTGAAAAGTTGTGAAAGCATTTCTCCCATTTTTCAAAAACACAAGAGACATGCTGAAAAATATTTCAGGGGTTCTATTCTCACATATTCTAATATTGAAAACTTAATAGCCTGTAAGTAAAAATGGTTCATTAGGATTTTACTGATAAAAAACAAAAAGTTGCTAAGTTTTTATTTTTATGTGCTAACAGAATCACATCATTTAATAAGGCAATGAACGCCACGACGTTCTGGTCCCCTAAGAGTCATAATTATAGTTGTTTTCTCAGATTCCTAGAGGCGATTTTTTAAAGCCAATGAAAACGCCAATTCTTTTAACTTATTTTATAAACGGTCCTTTCATAAATAGGCTTATTTTCTAGTTTTTATACAGGGAACTTTTTGACACTTTCAAGTAAAACATATGGAACAACTTAAGTGCAGAAATTGTGTTTGATACACAAGCGTAAAACAATGGGACTCGTGAAAGGTAAAAACTGAGGCATGAAAGAACTTTCTTCTGAGTAATAACTGTGAGCACATTAGCATGTACACTTTAAGCACCTATAGCCAGTTAGGTGGAATTTGGTATAACACTGGTCTCGAAGAAAATGCAGGGCTTCCTTGGAGTGGGAGTCAAAATAGCTGAGAAGTGATGAACTTAAAGTGGGGTAGTCAGAAAAAAGATAAATACTGGATGGTCTCACTTATAGATGGGATGCAGAAAAACAATAAAAGAACAATAAAAAGTGATAATTAGCAAACTGATAACAGGAATAAAGCACACAGCAAGAGCATGGGAGGGAGAGCAAGATCAGGGGAGGAATGAGCACAGGGTTCTTGCTGACAGCTCATGGGTGACAGGGTGGTGGGAGAACGCTGGGGTATATGATGCAAGGAAAAAGAATATATAATCAATAGGAAAAATACAGTGGACTAGTTATCTCACAACATATCTGGGGAGTGCATAAGTCGTAAGTCACACCCTCTGGGCAAAACATGGCTTTATCTTTTCATACCAAATACATTGATAGTAGAACTCTCGTGCTCGCTTTAGCAGCACATATACTAAAATCAGAACAATACTTTTCCTATTTCTGTATTTTTCTGATTTCAAATAAAGCGGATATTATTTTTAAATGATGCTTATTGGGGTCATGTTGATTGACAGCAGGATGTGCTTTAGAGGTACATATTCACACCTCTACAAATGTACGTTAGCACACCACGTCCACCATGACAGCACAAGGATTGGAAAGTTCTTAGATGCTGTTAAATAATGGTGTTCACATCAGAACTGCGGTGACTTTTCTGACAGCTCTCACTCGCTGATGAGACTCTGTATCAGTCAGTCACTCTCTAGTCCTTTGGAAGGGAAGCCACCAAAGGTAGCTAGTCAAGCTACCTTCTACGCCTTCTCCTCAGGGGTCGCAAGATGAGTTCAGTTCTAATTGGGTTTAAAGGGAGTGTGTCCAGTTTCCCAAGGACTCACTGATTTCTGGAGATCTTTTAACAAGGGGAAAATAAGCATATAGTTGAGAGAATGGGAAACCCTCCTAAAACTATACTGGGGAAAGACTGCACTTACACAATGAAAGGAAATGATTTCCAACTCAAGTGTCATGAAACATTTTCTGGGTTTGAAGCAGATGCTTTGTTTCCAGAAATGGAATTCCTGCAAATGAGGCACTGTCTCTAGTGCTGTTTTCAATATTTAGATAATAAATATAGCAGAATAGCCAACAGCGAGAGCCCAAGACGACAAATAGCCCTGCGCTGCGCCTATTGACTGTAATGAGGTCTGATGTGGCACAGTTGTTATTTCTATCATTCTTCCCCCACACATAAAGTGTTTCATTATTATAGTACTAGTGTTTTACCCCATGATCCTACAGGGGATTTGTCCTGACAGCTTTTTTTTTTATTTCTACTTGCAGGAGAGAGGGTTACAAGATGTCAGAGAGCAGGGTTTTTCTTTGTGAGATTATAAGCTCTATCAGGAGTGGTTATTACACATATAATATAATACATTAGCATGAAAAAAAAGTGTCCTTCCCAAGCTTTCAGGAAAAAAAATAAAAAGCAAGCTTAATGAAACGAGCTCCCCTTCCTGTGATGTTCCTAGAGGAACGTAAGTGGAAAACTATCTTCTAAAGACACCTAAACTTACAGACAAAAATAGCAAGGTCAGTGGTAGAACAGTTGGTCTCATGCTGCCTACATTAAACAATGCTCATTCTACCAGCAATTGACACACTTTTTCTAGAGGCAAGTGGGTGGAAAACTGGGCTCCTGAAAACTAGGATTTGTTTTCATTAATGGTTTTTCACGGCCACAAAGGCCAGATGTCTTTAAACTGGTGGTCATTTAATCACAGAGCAAGCCTACTGCCAAGATACAGGCCCACAGGAAAGGTACTAATAACAGAACTTGCTTAGTTAACACTGAAGATCACTGCTGGAAAATGATAACAAACAGAAGCTATCAGAACAGGTAAAGTTGAGGAAGGCTAACCCTGCGGAGGTGGCAAACACCCCCAAGCAAACGTCCAAGAGGAGCTCTCCCGAGACGGAGAACACGATGGCCCCAGAGTGTCTGGGGGAAACACCAGATGCTGGGACATAAGAAACGGAATAAGGAGGTACCTATCTGTGCACATTCATTACCTGTCTGCTCAGGTTCGTCCAGCATCATTTCACTTTACACTCATGGTGTGTGCTCCATGTGATCCTGGAAATGGTGCTGCAGAGAGGTCAAGGGTCACTCGGGGTTAAGGAATTATAGGTACAGACGCCGTCTGCCTCCTACGTCGTGAATTCTAAAACCAAAGCTCTGCCTGTTTGCTGAGCACACACTTTCCTGCCACAAACACACAGAGCAGCCATTAAGGAAAACAGGAGCTTTGAATGAACTCACAAAGAGTAGTTTCATGGGTGTTTTGAAAGCCTCTGTTTACAATTCTAGTTTATAGGCTCGTTTTGAGCTGCTCGTTTTAAATGTAAACTAATCATGAGAAATGACTAGCCAAAAGTTAATAAACTTTTATTTTACATGGCTAAAAAAGGGATTGTTCTCTCTCTGTCTGAGAACGACTCATGATGAACCAAGCCGGGCACGATTAGCACCTCTTCATGTCTCTACTCAGTTTTATACTCTCCGACCATGTATACTCTGGGCGCCACCCCCTTAAGCCCTGGCTAAATGTACAGTAATGCAGTATTGTTAACTCAAGCCAGCCTTCCAGTTGTAACAAGTTTGTCCTTCGAATGAGGCCAATAAGAAAAAGGCCAATCATCTGGAAATGAGGGCTGATGTATGTCCTCTCCACATTGCATTCCATATCTGATGCACAGTTAAATGGATGACTGTTTTTTAAAAGCCCAAATTACCAAATGTGCAGCATTTCTTCTGGCTAAAAAACAAAAACCCCAGTACAAACTTACACAGTTAGCTGTGTAGACAGACTTTTGAATCTGACCCTGCAACGCACTCGCTGTAGGACTCTGGACAGAACGGCCTTGCTGAGTCAGATGTAGATCAGATCATGGACTAGTTTAGCCCCTTGCTCTTCTGTTTCAAATTCTAACTGGTCTTTCTCAAATCTATCTGCATAAAACTATGTAAAAAACCAATTATTTTTAATAACTTTTCTTCATGCATTTCCCCCAATCAATGAATCTCCAGATAAATATGGGGGTTGGGAGTGGTTATTTACTGGTCCAACAGATAAGATTTTCCCACAAGGAAAACCTAGTCCCATTATTTCTGAACCTCGTCTCCTCACTGTAAAAGTCTTTTGCCCAGTCTTTCCTATGTCATCATTCTTTTCCTCACAGTACTTTATCACTTCAAGAAGATACAACATAAGCATCATCATCTTTTCTCCTCTCCATATATTTGACTCATTTCTCTCCTCCAGTCTGTTTCCAATACCCATCAATTGATTCTGCAATGAAAGAAGTTCTGCCTTCTCACAGTATCACTGCCAGCTTAATAAACATTTTAACAGAGTTTTTAAAGAAGACACATTTTTACCATTATTCATGGTTTCCTAAGTAAGAATAAGAATGGCATTTCCTACTTCCAACCATAGTTTTAGGAGGAACTGCAATTATTTGGTTCCTCTATAAGGAACTAATGTGTTCAATGCTGTAATGTATGTGAAATGTCATGAATATGAAAAGTTCTCTACAAAATGTTGAGTTAACTGAGAATCAAGTGTAGTTCAAGTTAGGATAACAATTGGCCGCCCATAGAAACACACAGGTCATCTTTAACAAAAAAAACCTAGTCCAGTTTGTCTATTAAAAGAGATAACCTGATCTCTCCTAATTGCCTCCTTCAAAATAAACACAGTTGTTTCCTCACACTTAAAGCTTTGATTCATCTGACAGGCAAATTCCCAAGTATACAAACACATTATGAGTCTCTGAACAAGATGTTTCCCCGTATGATTTCATAATAATTCTGGCACTTTTATTATGTGACATGCACACAGGGCAAACATTTCCAGTGAAACTGTAGAAGGGCCAATTCAAGACATGTGACTTTAACTTTCGAAGCTGAGTTTTCTATAGCATGTGGCACTGAAACAAGGCTTAGAAAAATAGACTTTATTTGGGTAGAATATGTTCTTGCGGACTTAGATGTAAACACCACAAGCTGACAGGCTCTCTAGCTGGTATCCGTTTGCTCTAACCAAGATGTGGACCTCAAAGCATGCCAGGGTTTGCACAAGTGTCAGAGGCCAATGAGCAAAGTGTCTCAGTGTATCAAATCGCCTACCGTTGCCAATCAACTTTAAAGGACATGAAAGATCCCTGATAAAGTAGACCTGGAAAGTTCTGGAATTAAGTAACCGGGTGAAAGTTCAAGAGTTACAAATTTAGGCTATAAGGAAGAAGGGTCACTGAAAAGTCAAATTGGAGTTCATTTAATGTGCTCTCCTAGCGTTTTTCATAACATTTTCAAAATACATTTTATTATGAACTTGGTAACATTAGTGGGAAAACCTTCAAAGGGAAAATTAACTGTAGTAAATATAAGAGGATCTCTGATGCTCAGAAGTAAATTAGTACTAGGAAATTTAGTCCATGTTCCTCTTTATAATGATTCATTTTTAATGTGCCAATAAGCATGCTCACTGTGTCTCTTTCAAAACACAAAGGAAGATGTCTGAAATAGGATGATTGTACAGGACAAATAAAATAAATTCCTTACTCAAAGGGCTGTGTATAAAATGTTCAATATAATAAATTTCATTGATAATGATTCTCCATATCTGTATGTATGAGCAAAAAATAAGGAAATTAGGATCTTAATCCATTTTGACTCCACCTCTGTTCCATGCACATGAATATTTGTGAATATGTATGACTTAATCAGGGCATACATCATTAATCTTTCTCCGTATTCAGCCTACTCATTACACAGTCATTAAGAAATTTTTAATTTCTACTGGTAAGCTTTGAAGTTCATTGTTAATTCTCAGCATGAAAAACAACCTGCAAATAAAATAAATCCCCCAGATATCTGATTGATGCATATCTAAAACAGCTTTAAGACAGGAAGGCAGGCTCCAGAGTAAGCCAGGAATATACACACTAGCCACATGCATCACAGGTAACCGTGAAACCACATGCCTAAAATATGAATTTTAATTGAAAGTAAAACTAGATAATAGAGAAGATAGTTCTGAATCACACACAGCCTCAAATGGCACCAGAAGGAGTTAGCAAATCCTCTCCAAGGTGAAAAGGTTGAGTAGTAGAGAGTATATGAGTCAGTAGAAACTGAGTAGTTAAGACAATGCCCAGGAAGCAACTGATATTTTGGGAGGACTAACCTAACAGGAGTTAGTATGGTCAACTATGAGTCTCTTACAGTACGGAAAGTGATAAGGAGTAAAATGAAAATGGAGACAAAATGAAATACTGACATTTTGGTAAAAAGAATCACTGAGAGACTGAGTGGAGGTAGGGTCTGACTAGAAGAGGATGCAAGTCAAGGAGGGCTCTGAATTCATTGTTAAACTCAGTGCTACTATTCACATTTAAGCAAAATGCACCTCCAGCATTGACACAACTGATGGATGTCAGCCCTGGCGCCTGGAAACAGAGTCAGAAAAATGGCTTGTTAATATGAATTAACTTCTTGGGAGGAGCTGTATATTTTTTAAGCTATGATGCACTCACCATTACAATTGAAAGAACAAGTCCCCAGTCTTGGAAAACATTGATCTTCTATCTGCATCTCTATAGCATTCAAGGTCAGTTACACAGACATAATGACAAAGTTCCACATATGTCAAGGGGCTAATAATTTTGCTGATGACATTACAGAATCTGTAACAATACCACCAAAAATAAAATCATAAAGCAGACCAAATCCATCAGGGTTACTTGTCTCTTCTGATTGATTCCCTTTAAAATCTGTGCAACTCTTTCCAGTATTTCACTAATATCTAATGACTTGATCCAGGATTTCCATCAATGCATGACTGACTTGAATCATCCCTGAAATAAGGAGACAGCAGGATCAAAGACTTGAGAACCAGACACCCCCTACCCTATTGTCACGAGGCTGTGCAGAATCACAGACTTCTCTGTGAACATGAACAGTTTGAAGGAAAGTATCTTCCAACAATAGGCTTCCTTGGGAAACAAAAGAAAGTAACAATTTCCTAACTAATAGCCACACTTGCTCCCTGGTCGTAACTGTGGACCCACCAAAGTAAATGGAAGAATGCTGGCTAAGCCAATGGGTTTCCCATCAACAAGGCAGGAACATCATTAAGTGAGTGTAATGACTGCTGCTGCCACCATGTTTTTCTGTAGCCAGTGTGGAGGCTCTACCTCCAGGAGGCAGAAGAGAGAGAGAGAGGGTGCAAGGGAGTATCAAATGTTTGGGCAGAGGGACAGCCAGTACTCACAGAGCTGGGGCAAGAGTTAGGCAGTGGTAATAAATGAAGGCATCTTGGTCTGCTTCTCTGCAGCTCACTTAGCCCCTAGGACTGATGGCTGCAACTGAGAAATTCCACAGGGATTGAAGAGGGGAAGTGCCCAAGGCATGATGCAGGCATACAAATCCCCCTGGAGTCTCAGCCACTCTGCCGAGTACACACAATCAGGGAGGCACAGTTGTTTGATCTCGCTCCATACTCATTCGGCCTCCCTCACGAGGAAATGTTGGGAAAGCAGGAACCCTGGCATTCAATTGCATCACCAGTAATGACACACAACAGCTAGTCCTTGTTCCACCATAATCTCATCAGAGAAAGCCTACATTCCAGAAGACTGTCTTCTGTAGTTCAGTGACAGAAACATTTTGTTGTATTTGTGGTGCTATGAAATGTTGATGCAGTTACCCAAATAATATCAAATAGCTTGCTAAGTACCTTTTCTGTGCTTTATAGGTGTGTGTATGTCATTTTGAAGACTGCTTCTTTGCCCTTAGTTCTATTCCTGACTCCTATCAGATGAAATAACCCAAATGACCTAATATTATTGGGAAGAATACTATCTTTATTTAAACTTTACCTCCAGTCTGGCCATTGAGGCTCGATTTCAAGCCAAGATTGACAAGGCCTTGTTTATGATGCTAGATTAAAGTGCTCACGGCAGGGAAGGTTTTTCATTTCACTGCAGCAACTAAAGATGAAATGCAATATGGTGAGATTAAAGTGGTTCATAACTCCCCTTTTGTAACTGGAATATCTTTGGTGAAACCACACATGCTATCAGTCATTTAAATCCAGAACCTCGAGCTGAGCAGAGTCCCATCAAAGTCTTTACATGTCCCACCTGCCCTAGGGTAAGACATGCATCATCTGAAGCCAAGCTTAGTGACAGCTGCAGAAATGTACTCAATGAATTTAAAATAGACAGCAATCAAGGCTAATAGTGATGGAAATATCTGACATTCATATTGAAATGAATGGGAGCATTCTGAATCCAGAGCTGATTTGCAGCTGATAAACATTGGCACCATCATGCTGCTTCTTTGTCACTTAGTTTTAGATGAACCACCCCCAAAGGGCCCTCCTTTTAATACTCCCAAGACCCTGGAGCGCTGCAAAAAATGGGAACTACCGAGGAAAGACTGGGCAGGCACCAGATCTCTCAAATTCTGCTCCAAATGGAAGCTGGTGCCTATTCTGATTTTTTGGTGCCTGCACCATATTCCTTGATCAATAATTTGAAAACCACCTTGCCCACCTCCATCATCATTACAACATCTAGTGATGTTGTACTGTCATTCCTCCCAGACAAATGGACTTTCATCTACTATTCTCCAGACTGGAAGACAGTGGCTCAGTATCCCTGACCCTTTGAATGATATGGTATTAACAGATGTTTGCTGAATATATCAATGAATGAGTTGAAAAGCCCTTATTTCACATGTCCTTCAGCTAACAACATTTACAGATAAAATTGTTTTCATTCTTTTCAATGTTTATGATTTTTAAAAAATATTATTTAGATTATTCTCTAGGGTATACAAATGCTAATTAATACATTTGTGCTATACACCTAAAACTGAAAAAAAATGTGTATCAAAGAAACTTCAATTAAAAGTTTGTTTCCTGTAGACACAGGTGGCCTTGTATTTCCCTCTGACTTTCACAGAGAGAGAGAGCCATGCTGAAGGAACAGTCTCAAGAGAAAAGTCTTCCCTTAGTTGTGCTTTTCAGCTCATTCCTCCAACTTCCCAGAAAATATGGAAGGTTTTAAAGAGTAACAAAAGGTCTGTGAGTTAAAAAAAAAAAAAAAGTATTAAAATTTTTCAAAAACCTCTTTCATCTGGCTCACTATAGAAATCATCTTCAAAATTGATGTTCTTCAGACATTCATGCTTTCTGAATGTGGAAGACTCCTGGGAGACTCCACTGCACTCCCCCCAACACACCCCCACTTTAAAGGGCAACCTCATCATCTAAACACAGCATAACTCTTTGACTTTCAGGAAAAAAAGATACTGAAAATGCTTTTATCTTCACAGCATTTTAAAATTAGAGTCACTGAGTAGCTTTGTTTTGTTTTGGTTTTTTTTTGTAATGCTCTGGCACCAGATGGGAACCCAAACTTTGTTTTATCATGTTGGGGACCACTTAGGATATCAGGATGCAGAATGGAAAAATATCTTCACAGAAGAATATATTCTCCATCTCCTGGTGAACAATTTTTGTTTTCTTTTCCAGAGAGTAGTTTATGTGCTATGTTTAGGCCACACATGAAAGTAATATTTCCCTCGTGAGACTGCCTTTGGCTTAGGCTGAATTTTTGAGGCCAAGATTATGGTAATGATTTAAGAGGGGAATGGAGCAAAATGGGATAGGAAGAAAAGATGGAAGAAGAGGACTAAGAGGTGAAATTTTGTCCCAATCCAATTTAGTACAATTAAAGTGTATGCTAGGGAAACTGGTGGAGAATTCCATCTCAGAAGCAGAGCCCAAAAGGTGGCTTCAACAGGTACATCATGCTGGGTACTCTTCAGTCCGGGGCACCAAAGACTTATCAAAGAGCAACAACATAAAACCAAACACTTGTCTTCTAAAGTTAGGGCCCACTCTGCGAAGCACCCGGAAGTCTGCTGGAGCCTCAGTGCCATAGCTTCAGGGCACCTCCAGGGCCAACTGTACAAATCTTCAGCAGTTTGGAAGCTGGCCAGGACAGTGAGCCCCAGGCTGGACTTGGGAACCTAATCCCCTCGGTTGCTTTTTCACAGGTGGGACACCTGCCCTTTTCTTTTATCAAGGTCTTCCTAATGACATATTAAAGGTTCCCCCAACTCAACACAACATGGGGATCATTATATTCGAACAAAAAGTACATGGCAATTAAAAAAAAAAACACTAGTAAAGGGTAAGTTGGCATTTAGTCTAAGGTCCTGGCACACATGTAATGGATTTATTATTTTTGTCAACCAGACTGAAGGGGAGGGGAGAGGGAAGGAGGGAAGAAGGGAGAGGGTGGGAAAGAAGGGCAAAGAGAGGGAAAAGGTAGGAGAAAGGAGGGAGGGAATAAGGAGGGAGGGAGGGAATGTGGAAGGGAGGGATGGAGGCAATGAGGGAGGGAATGAGGGAGGGAAGGGTAAAATGCAAATTGAAACAAGCACTCTTCCCAGGTGCAATGTAAATGAAGTGCTCATATCTATGACTATTTTCTTTCCTGGGGATAAACAGGAGAACTGACATGGTTGAGGATGTGCAGGAATTGCTGGTTAAACATTAGAAAACTCTGTTTTATTTATTCACTTCCAAAGTAGGACTAATGCTACTTATCTTATTTTAAAACATATCTAAAAATTTTAAGGTATAATTTAAAAATTAAAAGCAAGAAACTCACATAGCAAGAAATTTCAAGGTTTTTAAAAAGGTAGCTCTAAAGACAAGTTCCACTCTCTGACACAATTCTGCTTGACTCGAGTGCATTTGCATGACATATATTTGTACATACATGACATTTCTTTCTTTAAACTCAATTTCACATACTAAGCACTTTCCATATTGCATTAGGCTTCATAATCTTTACTCAAATTGATTGAGTAGATGCTTCGTTGGAGAGTAGGCAACATAACCCTCAATGCTGATAGGCTCTGGCTGCCTGGGTAGTTTCAAATCGACTCATCTGTCACAAGAACCTCTCTGGGTGTATGGTTTGCTATGGTCCGAGTGTCTGTACCTCCTCAGAAATGCTAACACTGAAACTCTAACCTGCAAGGTGATGGTGGTCGCAGGAGGTGGGCCCTTTAGGAAGGACATCCATGCCTGTGGGCTCCACAGAGCTCCCTGCACCTTCCCCCGCCACCATCAGCAGCGCCCAGGCCTGCTGCTGCCGGGACCTTGGAGTGTGCAGAACAACTGTCAGCTGTTTATACGCTGCCCAATAGACAGTATCCTGTTATTTCAGCCCAAATGAACTAAGACAGGTTTTGTTTTTCTTTACAGAGCCTATTTCCTTGCAAAGTCATCTCAGAAATAGGACTTTTGAGCTACGGGAGTAAAACTGTTTTTTGTAGAAATTGATCAGAAATATCTGATTGTTGCGGTCTCTTCTCTGTGCCAGTGCAGGGTAATCCCATTCATTTTGAAATTTCTAACAGAACAGATGAAAGAGGTTATCTCAACTTAATGCATTTTTCTTTCTTTACGAATGAAGATGGGTTTTTTATTTACTAGCTATGTCCATTCTTTCATGGATTCAGTTTGCTTTTTCGATGAGAGTTTTGAAAATGAGAGAAGCATATTCTGTTTCATTTTCAAAATGGGGACTTCAGATTGACCACTGAAATTTTAATCCCAGTCTGAAGCATCAACCAGTCCTATCAAAAGGGGGTTCTTGCTTCAGTTCTAGGTTCAATATGGTCTGGCAAATCTGGTGGCTGCTAGTGATTTCAGCCTTTCTATACTTCCCGATGTCTGCACTGCAGACCCACCCACTCCTAGTAAAATCCTCTGCAGCTTCTCTGTCTTCTTTCCGAAGCCTTTTGATTACTCTGACATGACAAGCCCGTGACCACTGCAGATCCCCAACCCCACCACGACATCTTATTTCTCAAGAAGAAATGTTGCAATCAGCACTGTGGCTGCCAAGCCAGTCCTGGCCCAGATGTGCTGAATCAGTTCCATAGCTCCACGGGGGCCCACACAGAACTCTACCCAGTGCAGCACCAACCCAGCCTGCCCCAGCCCCAGCTGCCCTCATCCTGCAGCACAGTGTTGGAGCTAATGGTGTATTCTGGTCCTCCCCAACGTATGGGCCTGGTACCTACAACCCAGTCTTCTCAGGTTGGACTTTTGTCTGAAGGCAGATGGACCATGATCCATTATGTTTCCAGATGGGGTCACTATGCTGTTAGATACTCCATCTGAGTTATCTCTAAGACAGCGTGTATGTATGCATGTGCGTGTGCATATGCGTGTGTGCGTGTTGACTCCATGGCAGGGGAGGGGTGCCGCAGGAGAGACAAACCAAGACTTGGGACCCTCACCGCAGGAAGGACAAATGCAGAGCACTAGTTAAGTCCTGAACATCATTTCTGTTGCTCATCTTCTGTAAAAATTCCTCTGGGGCTCAGGCGTGGCTCCAAGGGACTCTGCCGCACACTTCCCCACTACCCTGAGCTCTTACACTGGAGACCCTGGAAGGACAAAACTCAGTTTCATCCTTTGAACTGCCTCCTACACCTGGGGTGCACTTATTCAAATATAACACACTTGCAATGGAGCGTCCTTAATAACTGTCCCCCGCAATGTTGGCTTCGTCCAACAGCACCTCCTTGTTGATGGATATATATATTTTAAATCTGGCTCTGAACCACAGCATGACATGGCGTGGGGACATGGCAGTTTTACCTGTCTGGGCTCGAGAGCTGATCAGTGTTTCCTACTCACTTTAGCATCCGGTTAGATGCTGTAAGAGGCTGCCGAGTTTTCCTGGTTGCTTCCTATGAAGGCTAGAACTTGATTTTTCACTTTCTCCTCATAGATCCTAGCTTCAAGCCACAAGCTTTGCTGTCCTGTCTTGGATTATGCTATTTTCTTCAGTGTCATTTCCAAGACACAAGAGCCACAGCTAAAGAATATCTAGGAAGAAAACCAATACACTGTCCTTTTGACCAGACCCTCATCATTCAACCTACAACCAAGGAAGCTATAGATGACTTTGGGGGATCAACAGTCTATACATGTGTGACTGTTTAAAAAGGTGGAAAGATGGATGGAGAGAAATACTGGATGACCTCACTTAACACAGAGAAACTGAACAAAGGGTTAGGAGAAAGACAACACTTGGAAACTGACCATATATCTGGGGCTCACAGTGGGAGCAGGGGGAGGGAGAGGAGCCAAAACTGGGATGGGAAGCATGCTAGGGATGGTGGTGATGGGTCATGAGTGCTGGGGTCATGGGTGAATTATAGCGATGACGGACACTTGAGGGGAGAAATCCAATAGTGTACAAAAATGTACAGCAACGAAAGAAAATAAATACGTTCGATAAAATAAGTAAATAAGCAAAAATGGGAGGGTAGAGAAAGGGGAAGAACAGAGAGAAGGAAGCACAATGGACAATGGTGGTGGGCCCCAGGTGATACCTGATCAATGGGGGTGATACTTATGGTGATGATACCTGATGGGGTACCCCAATATCAGTCCAATTAAAATTTAATGAGAAATCAAAAAATTAGCCAGCTAGAAAATGAATGCAGTAAATCTAAAGATAATGACCAACTCAAGCTTTGTCCTCTCCTACATCTCCCCCAGCATTTTTGACCCTCTTTTCTTTGAAAAAGAAATAAGCCACTACTGTAAAATTTCGTACTGCAACAGAAAACAAAGCCTGTAACACAGATGGACCAAATGATACAAGACGTTAACCAGGGCTTGCTAACGTGTAAACGCCAAAGCGTTCTCCCCAGGTACTTCAGCTGCATCCAAAGCTAATTTACAGGCAGATGGATTCCTGATGATGTGACTGAGTTTAAGTAATGAAATTAACATAAGATCCAAAGGGAGTTCTGCATTATTTTCATTAATTATGAGAATATGATTAAGTGATTTAAACTACCACAGTGCCATCATTTAGTTCTTCAATGGAACCTTACAGCACAAAAAACCCACAGGTGTTTCATTTTAGACAACTGAGCTTGTTTTAGCGAGTTTTACCAAGTTACGGGGATGCTGTTGATAGCATTCAGGCCGGAGTGAAGCAGAGGTACTTTCTTAGTAAGGCTGAGAGCAGTGTGCATATAACTTTTAAAATCGGTGGCCCCACTTCAAATGTTTCTACCTAAAATAGTTCCCGTAAGACAAAATAATAAAGTGAGGTGAGCGTCTCTTATATGCAATGCATTCTAACAAAAAATCAAAAAGATGGAACATATCATTTCACCTAAGCAGCTGACTGAATTTCTCAGTAACAAATATAAATAAGTCCTTTAAAGGTTGGGGACACTCCCTGGTGGGACCAAGTAAGGTAAGCAGTGAAGTTGGTCAGGCTTTTTCTTCCAGTAGCCTCTGACTACCACCTGAGGCATTGTGTCCTCCCCATGATTGTGGGCATGCCTGGGGGTGTGCATGAAGGAGTGGGCTCATCTGGGTCTGGGAGGAAAGGACAAAAGGGCAGTATCATCCAGGGAAGGGGGATGAGGAGGGGGAGGAGAGGGGAGGGAAATGGAAGGGATGGGGAGGGGAAGGGAGGAGAGACAAGGACAAACAAGGACAAAAGGGCAGGCGAGGGGAAGGGAGGGGAGGAAAAGGCATCAGAGAAAGAGTGTGATGATTCCTGGAGGAACTGACCTGCCCCTCAGCCCACCCCCCCCAACCACCCCACGAACATCCTGGCCTCAGTTCTGCCCAGTGTGTCTGTGTAACTGCTAGAACCCATAAAGAACCTACACAGATTAGTGGGCCTGATGCTTGCATTACAATTGGGGTCATGACCAGGCCGCTTGTAGGAAAGAACACCCTTCACACTTACAAGGGGAACAGAATAGTCAGATACCAAGGCAAAACCCAGAATACACCCTGATGTGATGAGTGGCTACTGGCAGTAACGACTCTAAGAGCAGAATGTCATGGTTAGACTCATTATTTTGTCCTTTAGAATTTAATTTTCTGGTGATTTGTAGATACCATCTTCTTGTAATACAATTCTCAGTAGCTAGCTTACTTGTTTAAGGAGACCTTAAAGTGGAGACATTTTAGCAAGATATACCTACAAAGAAGAAATTTTAGTGATGTCATAAGTCTGAGACTTGAATTCAAGACCTGCCCAGAATCAAGTTTGAAGAGGGGAGCAGATACAAGGTAGGCATCATGTGATCTGAAAATGACAGAATGACAAGACAGAAGAAGATTAAAACCTCAATTTTAGGCTATTAGATCTTCTCACAAAATGGTGAGAGTGCATGAATTTTAAATTAATTTTTACTTCAAGACTTACATCAATATAAAAAAAAATTCTATCCCCAAAGGGAAAACAGTTAACACAATATGCCAAAAACAAAAACAAAAACCCAATACCCCACATTTAGAATTTTAATGTGTATTTTGACTTTCTGCATATATTTTATCCTCCACATAATCCATTAGGGTCCTAGTCAAATCAAAGAGCTGATGGTCTTGCATGGGCACGTGAAGACCCATGTAAATGTCTAGACTCCACCAGCGTGCGGGCAGATCTGGTGACAATGAAATATTGCAATGCTCAACCACGTAAGTAAGTAGGTCTACATTCTAAGCTCTCCGCAGGTGCTCTGCATGGAAAGGTCCCCTGGATGTGATTTCTCGGGTGTTTTAACTAGCTGAGTGCAGGGTAAATGAGCTTGTTCAGGCTTTTTTCTCCATGAGCCTGCACAACCAGCACCTGGGGTTCTGCATCGTCCCCATGATTGTGCAGACCAGTGATGTGTAAGTGTGCAAACCTGGGCCGAGGAGAGGGGAATAAGGGGTGCAAGGAACACAAGCAGGAGAGCACAAGCGAACACGAGGGGGGGGGAGGGAGAGAGAGAG
>PVHY01012837.1:0-43169 GCA_004024945.1 Uropsilus gracilis | reverse complement strand
CAGATATTGTTCACTTTTGGTTTCTAAATTAATTTCATTGTAGTCAGAAAATATACTTTTCATTATTTGAGTTTTTAAAAATTTACTATGGCCTGCCTATGGATCAAAATGTGGTCTATTTTGGTCAATATTCTGTGTGTATTTGATGGAGTTTTTACTTTTGTTGAATGGTGTGTTTTACACATGAATTACATTTATCATTTTAATACTATTGGTGAAGTGCTCTGTATTGATAGTGATTTCTGTTTTAAGATTTATTTTTTTTAATTTTATTTTCTTATTTTATTATAACATTGTCATTTTGTATAGTTATTGTCTCTTTGGGCATAGTGATTTTTGTATGCATGTACTATTAATTATTGGAACTAGGGTATTAAAATCTCCAAAAAGTAACTTATTTGTATTCTGATGAATTTCTACTTGTGCTTTATAAATTTTGAATCTGTTAGTAGAGTCTTAGCATTTAGGGATGTATTTATCCTAATGACTACTCTTTCTTTTTTGAAATAATTAGCCTAATTCCTCTAATAATCTTTCCTCTAATATATTTATTGTTGATAAATATATAGACAGTTGATAAATATATAGACAGTCAAGTTTCCTTCTCTTTTAACTAGTATCAACATAGTATATGTATTTTCATCCTTTTAATTTTAACTTATTTAAGTCTTTATAATTTATATTTAAATTTTGTTTCATTTAGACAATATGTGTTTGGGTCTTGCTTTTTCAGCAAATCTGAAATCTCTTTCTGAATGTGGGCTTAGGTCATTTGTATATTGTTTTGTTTGGTTTAAAATTATCATTTTGATACTTGCTCTCTATTTTATACTTGATCAATTACTACGTATTATCAGTAAAGTAAGGATGACCAAATATTACAATTACAGAGTAACCACATCCTCATAGTTTAATCTCAAAGTCAATATCATTTTTAATAATGAACCTTTCCAATTAAAGTCAGGAGTATGATAAGAATCTCCACTATTATTAATTCTATAAAAACAAATTAAAGATATAACAATTGAGAGAAGATAATGTCATTATGTTTGTTATACTGTTGTGTTTCTGGGTGATAAGCATGTAAAATGATAATGGAAGGAGAAGAAATCTTTAAGTCAACAATATAAGAAAAATAGACTGTGCATATGAACCAAAATTGAAAGCATTGTAGAAGAAAAGTTGATTTCTAAACATTGATTCATAAAATTAATTATTAAATAATTTTACTGCTAAAAATAAAATAATGAAATAAAATAAATTTCTTCCCAATAAAAATGATGAAAATATTTAAAGATAGACATTTTAAAAAACAAATCAGAAATACTTAAAGAGCTTTATATATACCAAGAAACCAAATGAATTTGAAATAGAAAAATACAATGTAAAAAATTGCTTATATTTATGTTGATGTAGTTGTGTACCTCAATCTCAATAAATATGCTGGAAGAATTTTCTTTAAAACACAATGTGATAAACAAAAAGTTATAAGAAAAAATGTGTCAACAAGAATAGTCAAGTAAATTTTGGGGGGAAATTGAGGAGCACTAGGTTTGCAAGTTATTAATTAC
Organism: Uropsilus gracilis; assembly: GCA_004024945.1. Taxonomy (NCBI): domain Eukaryota; kingdom Metazoa; phylum Chordata; class Mammalia; order Eulipotyphla; family Talpidae; genus Uropsilus; species Uropsilus gracilis. The sequence continues at coordinate 41,598 of PVHY01012837.1, read as the reverse complement.
AGTGATATAATTATAATTATCAAAACTGGATTTGGCACATGAATAATAGCTAGGCTTCCTCATAGGAAGAGAATCTAATGGGAATATAAATACCTTATAAATACCTACTGCTAATGAAAAAATAGTGCCTACAATTTTCATGGAGGGGGATAGGAAATTATAAATCAAAAATTTAAAAGCATACGCTTTGTGTTCTCACAACTGTGCTTCCAGCATGTATTTCAAAGTTACACTTCCACAAGAATGAAATCATTTATAATTAAGAATGCTCACTGTACTAATTTTAGTAGGAATAAACTAGAAACAATATGATTTCAATGACAGACATGTCTCATTGTTAAGCATTTTGAGGTTTACTTGAGCAAAAATCCACAGTGCTGAACCAGAAGGAGACAGACATGAGCTGTGGGAAGACTTATGGGGACAGTGCAGAAGGTAAGGAAATTATAATAGGTTGGATTTTAAAGACTTGTTGATTGCTTATGATTAGTTGTCCTTAGCATTTGTTCTTGGTACCTGGAAGCATTTACAGGTCTAGGATTTGGTTTGCTTATGTAGGCCCCTAGGGCACTAGACTACCTCAGTCTAATGGTCACCTTGTTTAATTAATTTAACACAGGTCTGAAGTAAATCATGGTAAATCCATGCAATAAGACTTAAAGCGGTAATGAAAAACTAGAGTCTATTCTATATTAAATACTTAAGACACATGGTCAACTCAGAAATGACATGTGCTATCATTTCTGAAAAACAAAAGTGTGTATGAATATATACTCTATGTGAAGATTATCCATGGAAGAGAGAACAACAGTCAATGGGGAACATTTCTTACCTCCATGAGGGAATCTGAGAGACTGAAGGACCTCAGCAAGAGATTATCACAAAAAGTTTATCTGCTTCTGAATTTTAGGTAAATTCATGTAATATCTATAAAAAAGGAAAAATATAAACATTTAAATGAATAGTCTAAATTGTATTGTCCTCATTTAGTATATATTCCAGCATTTCAGAAACCTGTGTGTTTAAGCTGCTTCGATATCTTATTGATTTGTTTTTAATATAAAGGGTCATCTTGCAGTCTATCTGGCACATATGCATTCCTTTTCATTCTCCAAAGGGCATCTGAAATATGTTCCTTCCATCATTCATCAGCCTTTTCAAAGCTGCTTGACGGGGGGTCATGTAAAATGGCACTTCTGAGAGTTTTCTTGGGATAGAACTTAGGACATGAACCCTTACATTTGAGTCAACCGTGACTTAAACAAGTCAGAGTCAGGAAAAAGACAGGTGCTGGATGATTTCATATATGTGTGGAAAAGAGAAACAAAACAAAGGAACTGACAAAACTAAGTCAAAACAAACCCTTGGGATCTAAATGCACAATTGAGGCTACTGGAGGGGGAGGGCAAGAAGGTGGTGACAGCAAAGACAGTGGAGGGGGGGCCATCTCTAGGGTAAGAGACTGTGGGTACTGGGTGGTAGGTGACATATATCTTAGGTGGTGTAAACCTATTCCCCTCAATCATAGAGGTTTTGTAAACCAATATCTCCTCAATAAATAAATATAATGTAAAAGAATTTAATGCTGAATGTATACCCTGAAATGTAAAGCAAATTAAAATCTCATAGTATTTTCATACTTTTTTATTCCTCATCCACAGCATGTTCCCGTGGAAATCTGTGGAGTCCCCAGTTGGAGATGGGATGAGTGTGGATCTCAGGCTCTTTGTATTTCTCTGTGCTGAAATGTAGAACTGAGCAGAGCCCTGTTCCAGTTGGAGATCCGTGGAACCAGGTCCCTAAGAATTACAGGGAGATTGATATCCTCAATGGCCAAGTGTAAACAAAAGTCTTTGCTCTCCTGAGAGAAGCCCCCCAAAGGAAGTAATTCATGGAAAAGGTAATTACCAATTAAATAGTAAACGTGCTACTTGGCCTGTAAGAAGAATTAAAACATATTTACACTTCAAAAAGAAGCAATTAGTGATAGTTGATTCACTAAGGAAAGTGCCAGACCAGGATAGAGGAAAGTGTGTAAATAGATAAAGACAGAGAGATTTATTATTAAATTAAAGTCCCTTAATTACCGCAAATGTTAAATATGCAATTTTCTGACATTTAAATGATGCTTTTCACCAAAAGGAAAATGAATTGTCCACCTTGGATTCTCACTTCTTAGGCAGGATGTAAATGTCAGTCCTAAATTAAAGTTAACTAGTTTCTGCTATACATTTAAATTTTTTTTAATTAGAATCAATAAATCATTTTTGAAAAAAACACTGAAGTCCAAGGATCCTATTTCAAACATTCAGCTCTTCTCCAAATGGAGGTCAAATTTTTTTCTCAGATTTGGGTACAACAGAGATACCTCCGTCCAGCTCACTGTCTGTGAACCCAGAGCAGAAGATGGGGTGACAAGCAGGGGAGAGAGTGTCTATGCCTATGCCTGTTCCCTCTTCCTGACAATTCACAGTCTCCATCTGATTAAAAGGGTTCTACTAAATTGGAAGCACATTTCTCTTTAAAATATAACAGGCATTTTGTGAATTACCTATTGCATCCCAAACTTATAACATGTCATACCTTATTTCACCCAAGACAGTCAGCGCCCCCCCCCCCATGTTTTATGATCATTATTTTGAACAACCTAGAAGACATGGCTGACTTTCACAAGTCAAGAAGCTGAGAAAATGCTGGGATTCCAGCCCAGATGTCTCTGCCATAACACCAAATACATTAGAAAAGAACAATAACAATAAACTTAATTTCCCCCCAAATCATAGCTTTAAAAGGCATAATTTTCATTACAAGGTATTTGTGGAGGCCACATGGTCTCCAAATCTTTGCCCCAGATATGCTCGAACCAGTTACAATCCTTGAAACAGTATTTTTTGCTAAAAATTGAAGTTGGATCTCTGTGGTTTAGCCTTGACATTGGTAAAAGCTTGGTTTAGGTTTTCCACCACCTGCTTCAACTACCCCCCCATGTCTTCACTGAGCTCTGGGAGAACCTGGTTAAACTCACACATCTTTAATCTGTTCTGTGCAGTAGATCATAAATTTATTAACTCAAATCTTTCCAATTATTTTCCTTCTGAACTTAAAATGAAAAAATAGGGTACAATAATCAAACATCAGACAGCTTCTTGCTAATCAGGCTTTATTCTCTCTGGGACTTCTTGGAGTCTATATATGCTGATATGTACTGCAATCATAAAACTGTAATGCATATAATTTCAGAGTTTATATGACTTGGAACTTTTCGTTTTGAGGATTCTCTTATGTGAATAATGTCTAATTAACCATAATAAGGAATGCTGAAATGATAATAGAAGCTATGATAGAAAGAAAAGGGAGGAACACTACAAGAAATTCAGATACAACATCAGAATTTTAAATAGGCATGGAAAAGGACAAATGGCAGGAATAGTGGGGCATGTGCTGAACAGATCATGAAGTGAAGGGGCTTAAAAAACATTTGCCTCCTATTACTATCCTATGGACTATACAGCAAGAATTCTGCAGAAATATCTTATTCACTGATCATAGAATATGGAGATGTCAATATTTCATAGTAAAGAATTTCAATAGGGCAGAGTAATTAATGGGTATAAGATACAATAAAGTTCACTGTGGAAATCCACTTCATCCAAAGCAAAATGGAAAGTCTTATCTTACATGTATCATACCCACAATTAAAATACCATGGGCTATTTTATCTGTCTACCTCAGTGAAGGGAGAAAGAGGAGACGACTGTAACTACATTTGTCAAGTGTGTAGAGCAACTTCAAATGAATGAAAAAAGCAAAAAGCTCAGGGAAAGATTGTCTAAATGTATTTGCTGAACAAACACTTATTGGATGGAGGTTTTGTATAACCATAAAATCTAAAATTGTAAATAGTGAACCATCAGTTTTCATAGTAGATCTAAGAAACTAACTCTTGTATTGTTTCCAAAAACTTATAGAAATCGTTTTAGGGAGACTAAAGAGAAATCCTTACTTAACAGAATTCAGTCTATATAGAAAAACCTCACTTTTCTAAAGAGCTTCTCAAAATATGCTATATGATATTAGTAGGTCCCACCCATTTGAGGTTCTTTTCAAGGACTTTGATATGCTTCAAGGTATCTTGACTGTCCACAAAAAATGTACAGTACTTTGTAAACTTAGCTGATATACAGTTTGTCTTGTGACTGTATCATCTTGGTTTCGAGAAAAACATTTGGAAAATATTTCAGAACCACTTACAAGGATAACTTAGTAAGATAATAAATCATTAATCTGGAAATCTGATGACTAAAGGAAAACAATCCCTTTTTTATTTTAGACTGACTATTCCTAGGGGATTAGAAATTATGTATACTCGATTTTTTTTTTTATGTATTACTGAAATAAGGGAAAGATACATTTCAAAAAAATATCACAACTGACCTGGTACCTTTATCCACTAGCACTCTGTAGCCTCAGTCTTTTCAGGTTGATTTTATTAAACTATGATTCAGAAGAAACCTGTTATTTTTCTAAAATTACGTAAGTTTTAAGTGGAGAGGTGAGAAACAAAACCCAGGACTTCTGATTACACATTTTATATTCTTTCCATTACAGTCACCCTTCATATCATTAAAAGAAAAAGGGCATAGTTTTTATGCTAGTTCAGTATTTGCCCTAAAACTGACCTGATTGCTATCTTTTGCTTCCTCTGATCAGTACTGATATCCTTTTAATCCTTGCTTTGTACATAATACAGAACTGTACCCAGAATTATATTCTGTATTATGTACAAGTATTATAGAATTTGAATAACATGTGACTATTATTAGAATGCTAATATATTGATAGATTCAGGGGAGGAAACACAGACCTGCCTTCTTTTATTGGATTTAACAAAATCCAAAATGACTTTCACAAAACAATTTTTTCCCTTTTAACTTTTAAACCCATGTGGACTTTAGCGGAAATTTAATCCACATGTTTCTAAATCATTTGCACTTAATTCATCAAATGTTTGGTAAGAGCTGTTTGATTTCCTAGAAGCCTTGGGACACTTTTGTTTATGGGATTTTAAAGTCCTTCTTTCCGTGAAGTAGGAAATCTCATTTTGTAAGATTCTCCACTGAATTGAAGTCACAAATGACTCAAATTCAGATCCCTTAACCTGGGTTTCCTGGGGACTGTCTCAGATGATCCTTATAAGGTTCATTTTTATTTGGCTTCCATGCCACCAGGCAGTGTCACAAAATTGGACTCCACCTCTTCTTTGATTGCAGTCTCTGTTAAAGCTAGATCTCCTGCCTTTGTAGGATTAACCAAAAACATCTTGTCCTTGCACTCAATTCTTCATTTCTCCAACATTCTTCCTGCTTTTTCTTTCCAAAGTTTCCTAATAAACCTGCTCATGTCCATAACCATTTTGATTTTTACCGATGCATCATTTCCCTCTAAAGCTCTTATCCTTGCATCCAAGCCAACAAAGTAGCTAAAAATAGGAATGCAGAAGAAACACTTCTGATTTTGTTACTTAACGGAAATTGAATAACTAAATTTCTTGTTGGAGAATTGAGTAATGTCTTTCATAATCAAGCTTGTTCAGAAGGTCAAGGGCAAGATGCCTTAGGATAGAACAGTCTTAATAACTATGTTAAAATGAGTTTAAGTTGAGTAACTAGTATGTTTAATAATTAGTGAAGATCATTTCTATACCAATTTTATAAGGTCTTTGCTAAAATACTCTAAGTAGTTCCAGATTTAATGATAATTGATTGAAGTTGACATTAATAGTGTCTTCAATAATGTCTAAGGGTCCTTGCATAGTGGCTAGACCCTCAAACAACTGAAAGTGAACTACCATTCAACCCAGCAATCCCAATACAGGGAATCTACCTAAAGGAAAAAGAACACTCATCCACAAGGACACCTGTACTCACATGTTTATTGCTGCACTATTTACAATTCCCAAGATATAGAAACAACCCAAATGCCCCCAAACTGATGAATGACTGAAAAAGATGTGGTATATTTACACAATGTAATATTATTCATCAATCAAAGAATACAAACTTATGTCATTCGCAGCAAGATGGATGCAGCTAGAAGGAATCATCTTAGTGGAAATAAGTCAGAAAGACAGAGAAATACGGGATGGTCTCACTTATATGAGGGGTACAGGGAAAGCAAACAACGAACAAGAAGAATTTAAAAGTGCCAACAGAACTGAAACAAAGAGCAAGAGAGGAGATGAAAGGTAAAATCGGAGGAGGGCACAAGAGATAAAGATGGTTCACAGGTGACAAGGTGATGGGAGAACCTCCAGGTAGACAATGACGCTATATATATATATATATATATATATATATATATGTATATATATACATATATACATATATATATGTATGCATAAATTTAAAAATATATAAAATGTGAAAAAATAAATGAATACATAAAAATAATGTCTAATAGCTACTTGCTAAGTGTTAGAAATTGTTATATCCTTAATTTTTGGTTGATTTATTAGATGATATTATCACACATGTGCATGATATGATCAGAAATTTCTAGGATTGTCTATTATAGAATAATATTTTCATTAAGGAGCAAAAGACTTTTGGTAAGAGACTGGTACCCAGGCAAAGAAGCTATTTCTCTAGGGTAATAATTACAAATAATTTTAAAGAGGCTACTTTTAAATATTTTAATGATACATTGCATAGGACCACGATGTGCCATCACTCCTTGAGAATTAGTCTTCGAAAGCCCTTATAAAACTTTGCAGGCATGCGATTCAGTCTTGTCATGAACACAACATTGCCCTGACTCCCCAAGCCTGAAAGAGAGACAAAACATTCTATAATTGGAGATTGCTTCAAATTAGTTTTAATTTGATTAGTAATATCCCAGAAGGCTACCCTAGTATATAGAGATTATGGACAATTAAAGCTGTGATCAATTAGATCTAAATTGTTAGCCATTAAGAAGGCACTAACAAGAACTCTGATTTTCAAAGTCCTTTCCCCTAATCTTCCTGCCCTAGCACTCCTCACAAAGACAAATGAAAGCTCTATTAGTTCCATATAATGCCACAAATGTATATAAATCCTTGCATTTTATTATTCAGAGGTATGCAACCAGATATCCTAGGTGCAGGTATAATGTTTTAAAAAAATCTTTGCAAATGCAGCACACTTTTTTTTTTAAATCACCATCATAAAACTAATAAAAATAATCATCAGAATGCCATTGGCAATAGAGAATATGCAGACCATGTGTGCAGTCCAACAACCTATCATCTCTGGATAAATTAGGTACAAATGTCCTCAGATTAGTTTGTAAAAGCTTCAGAGCAGAGTCTTCAAAGGGTGCTTGAACTGAAAGCTATGAAGTGAGAGATAACAGTGCAGAAAAATTCTGACTTCAAAACTACGCATTATCTTTTTTCTTCTTCTTCTTTTTTTTTTTTTTTTTTTTTTTAGTAAAACCCAGCAAAACTATCTGCTAGAGGAATTTTCGGAAACACATTTTCAGTTAGTCTCTGTTCAGACCTAGTATCTCTAGACAGGGTAAAAATGTCTCTTTTACTTTTCCCAATGAAATCCTCCTAAGCCTCAAAGGTATAGGTCATATTACTATCATATGCTACCTTCCCCAAGAAGTTACCCATGGTCACCCAGAAAAAAACCTCTAACCTCCCATATCCCTTTAATCACTGGGTCCCATCTGATTATGTTGTGATGATCTCCTCTGTCTTAGTTCTCCTGCCCTCCTGGAGAATAGGAAGCATATTGTATACTATTTTTCACTCTCATCACATAGTATTCTGAACACAGGATACACAAATAAACATTCACTGAATTCATTAAAGACTTACTAAATTTTTATTACCAAGCTTACTGACTTTTAGGAAATGACATATATTCTCTTCGTTTTTTAAAAACTATCAAAGGAGTTCTGTATTTTTATTTCACTCAGATTTTAATTTATGGTCCTGCTATAGCAACCAAAAAATTTGATTGTTCTCTTAAGAAGACACTGCAGGAGGCAATCCTTTCCCCAGAAAGACAGGGATGATCTCCAAAGTTGTGATTAAGAGCAAATGGTTAACAATTTCAGTAGGAGTTGATTTTTAGAGGGATTTACCTATGACCTTCATTTGTTGATTTATGAAATCTTGTGTTCATGGTGAAAACTTTACATGTATTTTGTGTGTGATAGAAAATAAAAGATCCCAGGCAGTAGTTTTTATTTGATTTTCCATCCCCAAAGAACACACCTTGTAGCAGCTGCCCATAGAGAAAGTAAGAGCAAGGAGATTAGAGTCATAGAAGAGGGGAAAGTGGTTATGATAACATCAGACTCACTGCTCTCCACACTCAATATATTTCCTCCATTTAAAGTGAGTGTTCAATAATATCAATAAAAATCATTTGAATTGTGGAGGTGATAATATATAAGGAGAGAAGGGTAATAACTTCAGACCAGGACTCATAAAATTAGGATTTTAATCTACCATTATATCATTGCAATTTTTGCTTATTGTATTTGTAAAATAAAGGGGTATTTACTTCTTTTGTTTGACTGGCCAATAGGAACCTGAAGTTCTGTTATCATTATAGTCAGCAGAGGAAGCACAAAAGGAATGCAAGAAAGGTCACAGGGAAAGAACAGAGACTCAGAAGAAGAGACAGAAGCAGAAAGCTGTGGAGGGTATGAAAGGATACTTGTACCTGATCTCTGGCTCTGCCATCTCTCTTCACTTATTTTAGGTTCTGATCCATGATAAAAGTTGAGGGTGGGGTGGTGTTAGGGAAGAGTTAAGGTAAAGTTAGTGGGAAGAAACTATGAATGATTTGTGCTAACAAGAGGACACAAGTAATGGTATATGAGGTCACCCATTTTTTTCACTAAAGGGCCAGATGATAAATACTTCTGACTTCCCCAGTTCTTATGGATCTGTTGAAATTACTCAACACTGCCATTACATAATACATAAATGCTTACTACAAAGTACATCAATGAACGGGTACTTCTCCATTATAATAAAACTTCATGGCACTGAAATTTGAATTTCTTAGAATTTTTCACATCACGAGATCTTTTTCTTTTTGATCTTTTATCTATGACTTAAAGATGTAAAAGATTCCTGCACTCCACTCATACAGAAGCATGCAGTTGGCAAGTTTACCTAGAAACACAATTTGCCAACCAAGATCTCCCCCGATGCCCTTATGTACAAGTACAGAGTGGAGGCCCAGAGAAGTCATTTTCCTGTGGTCACAGAGCTAATGTCCTGATTGCTTTTCTCTTCTGAACAGGCTTGTTCTATTCATTTCACTTTGAGAAAGAAAGAAAGGAAAATAGCAGCAGTAGAGTTCTAGGTGTTGGGTGGTTGAAAATAATGATGACCTAGTGAATACAACTCACAGTCTGAGGGGTACATTTGTGTTTATCAACATTCCAGAGACCAGCTGAACAGTGGGTTCATTTGTGTTACCTTCACTTTCTAGCATCTTCTCCCAAACAAGCTTTACGACCATACAAACCTTTTAACAGAAAGAAATAAATTTCTTTAATGGCACCAATAACACAGAAATCGTGATTCTGCTCTGAAGCAAACTCCTGGATTTGCCACGCTTGATAATGACATTTCATAAACTATGCAATGGTTTTATATAATTCCCTCTAATTTTATACAAACTCTTCTGAGCATGCATTCCTAACTGTTTCTTGTTAAAACTCAACTCTTGGTCACAACTTTAGTGAAATGATTGTCATTTGTTGTTTAAGATGGGCTACTTCAATACCTAATCTTTTTAGTTATCCCGAATTAGCACTTCAGGGGTAGTCGGTACTTCAGCATCTGTGTGACTTCATCTAACATTGGTTAAACATTCCCTTTAAGATTCCTTTCTCTTCAGTTATTTCTTAGTTGGTCAACCCAGGAAGAACCAAGCCTGCTCCTCTTGAAAAGCACATTGAGGTGCCACATGTTCCATGAGTTGGTGTATTTGGATACAGTTCTTTTGGCCAAGGGCATGTAGTGCTGTTAGCACCATTCCACAGTGGAGAAAGCTGAAGTTCAAGTAGGTGAAGCATATACTATAGCTAGTCAGTACAAGACTTGGGAAGAAAATCTAATAAACAGGGTGCAAGGAGCTAAACTCACAGTTCCCTGATGGCACTGAATTTCATTAATTTGGTGTTAATATTTCCAGTGTGAAACATTCTGATGAAGTGTTTATTCAATGAGAAAAGGAGTAGGGTGGGGTTTCAGTGTTTTATCCAAACACCAAAAGTAGCAAAATTTCATCTATTTAATGAGTTGTGGGGCATCCTGTACTGCTGGGATGTACAGATGTTCTCTGTGTAAGAAAAACCAATTCAAGGAAATACAAATGTTTCATTTTGGAAGTAATTATTTGCAAGGCAAAAGGATTCTTAACAAAAGATTTGCATTCCGTTTCCACTAAATAATGAGTTGCTTAAGAGCATCTACAATATGATTCTGCAAAAAAATTTAATTAATACAGATTTCAAATGGGTCCATTTATTGATTGTTATAAGATAAACGATTGATGTATTTATATATTATGAAGACCGAATGGAAACAAACTAACAGAGTGGTAGAAAGAAATGTGGGTCTCCTTTGAAGGCAAACCCCAACTCTTATCCCTTCACCTGCCCCTCTTCCAGGGCAGGAAAACCCCTTTATAAAGGAGCTCACACACAAAACCTAACCTCGATGAAACAGATCCCATAGTGAGGAAACTAGATGTTTACAATGACCTATTTCGTTTTGGTAAAATTTACTTTCCTCAGACCTTCTTTGTTTACCACTCAGAAACAACACAGAGTTGGTTGCCCTCCTGCGTGACTTATTCTAATAATGATAGGAAGACAACTTAGACGTCTAAAAAATCTTGTCTACTTCCTTTGGTTGCTTACAAAACATGATTTCCAGACTCTGCTCTCCCTTACCTCCATCCTTTTCTGAACAATTCTATCTTCACTTGTTGTCATTTCTCTTTTATATAGGCAATCAACACCAAAAACAGGTCTAAGAAATGTGTTCCAAAGAGCACAGAGTGTGTTATGGGTGCCCTAAGCAACAAGTTATCTGAACCTTTAACCTCCCTTCCTACTATGAGGCCACTGTCTTATACTTTTGATGGTTTTGAACCAGCAAGTTACTCAGTCCACATCTGCCAGTACTGTTTTCAATGAGTGACTGTTATGAAACATTCAATTTTAAAACATTTCTTTTACATTTGGTATTAATTCAAAAGAAAACAGGGGTCATAATAAATCAGCTCCATGAATGTTTACATGCACATTACAACAGAGCTGTACATGTTTCCCATATATGGACCCTTAATTCATCTAGGGGAACCAGCTTGGGGGCACTTGCCCATGGAAAGACCTTAGACAAAAGCAGATACCAATGGATTGTTTCAGTGCTGTTAACTGAAATGGAAATTCTGGTGACGGGAGACTTTTGTTTATGTGAAGTTGTTCTGTGCAAAATGTGATTTCAAGATGGTTTTTTGGTAGAAACCTGCTGTTTCCATGCCACTGGCTTATTGCTCATATTTTAAAATGTACCCTATGCTAGGCAAGACATACACATGTTCAATCACAAACAAACTGAAAAATTATTATGACTGTTTTTTAATAAAAACATTTCAATAACCAACATGAAGGTCATGAAATTAAAAGCATGGGAACTATCTGAGTAGTGAACAGGACCCAGCATTTTAATGAAACAAGGTGACCTGGGCATCCACAAGGACTTTAAAAAAATTCACATCAAATGTTATTAGTTGAATTCAATATGTGTGTATTCAGGGATAGAGGTGTATGTGGGGGGTATGGGGTGAAAACAATCAATCTATAGTTGCTTAGTTATATTTTAGTTGCTCAATTCTCTCTACTGCAGAATGGAGATTAATACCCATGCCCATGGCCACCTTCAGGTATGAAAAATAGGAGTTTACTGCCCTACCTTCTTTACTTCCTTCATACTCCTGCCCCTGCATCCTGGCCTGCCTTCACAATCCAATATGGGCCCAATAAACATGTGGGCCATGTGGGCTCATGGTTGTAATGATTCCTGACTAGCAGTCACTCCGCTTGAATCTGGCTATCAGACAGTACACACTGTCAACATGAGGCTCTCAGCAGTCAATATACAGGACTGAGGATCCGCCATTCTCATTCAGTCCCATTTGAGACACCATCTCCTTTCAGTGCTCGCCCTCCTACATCTTTGTTCTCTTCAAGCAGACACTTCCAAGATAGCTTTACTCAGCCTAAATGATTGCTTTCCTGACAACTCCAATCTAAGGGCTGAAAGGCTAGATAAAACTGGAGAAATAGGTGAAATATAAAGAAAAAAATGGGCAACTAGGGAATAAAGCCAACAGCAAGGAGTCTTAAATAATTCGGGAGATCTTCCATTATGTCATTTTATTTCTCAACGATTGACTATTTTATTACCAGTGAGTTTGGTAAACAAAGCAGAGAGTGGGAAAAAGAAACTCCATTCTCCTCTGGGAAATGTCTTTCTTATGCTTTAGTGGAATAAAGTGCTACCGCATGGCTCATCATTACGGAACCATAGCCCATCAAACACCAACGTGATGCACATCAGTGCACCTTACTCAACAGGAGATGCTACTGATTAGCCTTTTTTTTCTTTACTCTTTCAATGTTTTCCCAAGTAAGTTTACCTTTAAAGATAGTCATCTTTTGAAGTTCTTGGTCTCTCTCCCTCTTGTTCCCTCCCTATTCCTTTGCCTCCCTCCCTTCCTTTCTTTTCCTATTTACTTGAGCATTTTCTCCCACTCATGAACATTTGGGAGAAGTTAAGCCAATTCAGGGATGACATTTCATGAAAATTACACCTAGTAAGACAAAACATATTTTGTCCCTTTTTTGGATGTCTGAATTGGAACTCAGCAAATAAACACAGGTGGGAGGTGCCACTCAAGCAACAAAAATCACTGTACACTAACACCTCAATGTACTGTGCAATGTAACTATTATTTTCTTTATCAGCAAAGGACTTGAACACTCATCTTTATTATTGTGGGTACCTTCGTTACATTTGTAATAGCATCTAACTTTTATAGGGGACTAACATTATACCAAGTATATTGTATGTATTGTACCTCACTTAATTACCAAAATCCTATAAAGTAGAGATGTCCATTTTTTTGTGATAGGGATATTGATGCTTAGACTTTAAAAATGTTGTTACAATGTCACAGTTGCTAAGTGGTTTGTCCCAGATCCAGAGCTCTTTTTTATTATTTAAAGAATTTACTTATATACCTATATATTTCACATCATTGTGATCCCTGGGGATCACCCACCACCTCCCCTCCCTGGCCACTCCAGCTGGTCCCCTCCCCCAGTTGTGTACTTTCGTTTGGTTGTCCATATATTAGTGAAACCATTTGGTTTCTGTCTTTTTCCTTCTGACTTGTTTCTGCCAATATGATTTTTTTCTAGGTACATCCATGTTACCAAAGAATCATCAAATTTGTCATTTTTAATTGATGCATAATATTCCATTGTGTGTATATACCACATCTTTTTCACCCAGTCATCTGCCTTGGGGCATTTGGGTTGTGTATTGAAGCACTATTTATAATTGCAAGGACATGGAAACAACCCAAGATCCAGAGCTCTTAATCACTAGGCACTAGTGCTTCCACAAAAGCCATAAGAAGAAAGACTCCTATCTCCTTAATAGGTAAAGTTTTGTCTCATTGCTCATTTTTGCTACTCATAAGATAGGACACGTACATTTGACTCCAACTTAGAAGGTATAAAAACATTGTTGTAAACCACCCTAACTCCACATTTCCTGGGTAGTTAGAAGGAAATTACAACCTCTCTTAAATCTCTGGGTATGCAGGATGATAATTTCCCAATAAACTAAATCCTGCTACTATCTATCAGAAGATTTGAAAACTTTCAATGATGATTCAATGATGCCTCTAAACAACACGGAGTGGGGGCAACCAATCAAAAACCTTGACTGGGTTATGCTTAAGTTTTATTTCCAAAAGGTAACTTCGTAGAAATGGGTAACTGTTCATTATTTTCTGTCATTTTTATATCATTTTTGCCATGCATATTGTGCAGTAATTGCAGGAAATTAAATTTGAATCTTGTGACATAAGCATGTTGGGAATATCATAAAACACACATATGTTCATAAATGGAAAAAAGGAAAGGAAGGTGATAAAAATTACATTTACAAAACTTTAACAATCTTCTAGAACAATGGAAAAGCAAACGTTATAGAGTTCTTTGTTCAGGCTGAATTCCAGGCTGACATGCTTTCAGATGGCAAATTTTGCATTGGGAGGCTGTTTTCTCCATGATATTTTAAATGGTATCCTTAAAAGTAAGAGGGCAGTTAAAACTACACATACACACACAAAAAAGTGACTTGAAAAGAATTCCCAGGCAGTTCCATTAGATTCAGAGCCTGTGAATGGACATGGTTTATCAGCAATGTTTTTATGCCTTTTTTCATTTTGTGTATGAGAGTGGAATAGACAGAAAGCCATTATTTATTTGACTCTTCTTTTGTGTCCTGAAGCTACTTTCTCTGCTGCCTCCATCTGGATGAGGCTAATTCCTATCTAGCCCTTATACTTGGAAACATTCATGAAATTGAACATTTTTTAATAAATGGATTTTTAGATCTATGTATCTAGCTAGCTATATACATCTCTTACATCATTGTATGATCTCTTACATATAACAATTGAACACTTTTAACTGGTTTAAAGGTAGTCAACCTCATGACTTGACTCGATCGAAAAACAAGTGATCAGTCCCCCTCACCTCCAGTTTCATTTCATCATAGATTTATGTGGGTCTTTGGGTGATTCTCTGAGATTTAGAGAATCACCATGCCAATGACCAAAAATTCCCTTCTGATATTATCATCATCTTCACATAGACCTAATAGGATTGAGTCCCATCTTCAACTGTTTGATCCAAAGAGGCACTTTATGAACTCTGTCTCTGCTCTTCTCTCCTCAAGACTCCCCACAGGAAATGGGAGAAAGCCCCTTGGATTCCTGAGAAGCAGATAAATTTAACATCTAGTTCACTGCAGAGAGGTAATTAGAATTCAAGAAATCTTATACAAGGCATACATTAAATTAAAGCAGTTAATACATATTTGTGAAAGACACCTCCCCTCTGAGGTAGGTCTTTACCCGAGGGTAATGTGTCAGTTTACATACTCTTTTCTGGTGAAAAACTGAAAATGCAAATCAGAAGTTGCTGTCCTGGCAAATGAGGCTGCCTCATTGGAGTCAGGAAAAATTAGAACTTATACTTCCTGAAGATGTTGGTCTCTGTCCCTAAAAAGATTTCACTTATTAAAAACACTGCCAACTTATCATTACATAATGAAGGCTTTAAAAGAGCAAAGCAGTCTGAATTGGAGAATATATTTAGCAGCAAAAAAAGTCACATTCACGCATGAAAGAGAAAGGGGCCATTTACCATATTTGATCTTGTTTGTATTTGATGTGGTAACTAAGAGATTTTTGTGGAGAACTAGTGATGTGACAGAATAACTCAAAATCTCTGTATTTTAACTATTTCATGGAGACCTTAAGTAACTTGTTTAAACAGACAACATTTATTTTAAATGATAATTTTTGTGTGCATAATGAGTTTATATGAAAAAGAGTGTTTTTAAATATGTCAATCCTTTCCCTGTTGACATCCTTTCACTCTATAATTGTAGTTTTTTAATGAAGTCAGAATCAACTGTGAAAAGATAAACCTATTCTACTATTATTTGTGTGATTTTTCTTAACAATTAGAGATTTTTGAATCAGTAATTTTTACTCCAGACACCTGCAAACATATTGTTTGGAAACTCACCTGAAACTTTGTATTTTATGCTATCAGTTAGGGAAAATGCTTATATTTTCGTAACACTGCCATTTATTTGGATAACCTTGGAGACCCAATGATGATTTAGAATCGCCAAGTAATTATTTTAGAGATGTGCTGAGGACAAGAACTCTCCGTAGCTTCATAGTAAATCAGTGGTAGGTACAGCTAGCAGAAGAGGCAACTTGAGAAATAATAACAGGGAGTGCAAAGGTGGAATAACAGGAACCAGATTTACCTTCCTGACTAAAACAACCAAAAGACAAAATGTGTGAAACAGTGGTTTTTAGATACAGAACAACAAGCAATTAAAGATGGCTTAAAATAAGTTTTAAAAGCCAATCATACAATTCTCTTCAAATTACTGCTCTAGTGCTTTCAGGTTGCAGAACAGGAAGCGGGGAGCCAAGCAGAGATTAGCAGAAGCTCTGAGTTTTGGAGTTAGAGTTCACAGGACAAGAGGATTGGGGAAGACTGGATTATACAGACAAGACCTTAGAACCTGAAGAAACTCTGCAGGGAAAGACCTGCAGGTGTCTATACAAGGCTCCCCTCAACTATTCAGCTGAGTGCAGGTCAGAACCTGGGTATGAGGAAACTACTCATGTCCAGGAAGGGACTTGTGAGGATCAGAAGTTGCAGTGCATCATCGCACACAGAGATGACATACTACCTGACTCCACCAGCCATAACTGGCGAATTCCACTAATCACAGGATATAGGGGAACCTGGGGGCTGGGATACACAAAAAAATGTTTCCTCAGTAGTGAGTGGAAGACTATTAGCCTGAGCATAATTACTACTAGAGGCCCGCCTAACAAATCTTTATGACTAGACAGGAAGAATTTGTTTCCAAATTACTTAATTGTGTTGCAGAGTAAACTTAAGAGTATTATGGGGATAAAAAACTATACCAGAAGGTAAAAATTAAGCTGGCATCCAATCAAATACTATTCAGAACAAAAAAAGAAGGAAAATATAACTACTTACAAAGAGAAAATCAATTAATTGAAAACGGATACAAATTGAATTAGAAATAGCTGACAAAGACAGCAAAAGCTTTTAAAACTATATTCTAAATGTTTGTTAAATTTAAAAGAAAAGAAAATTGACATTGCTATTCAGACATATACACTATAATGTCTGAGGTGAAAAGTACACTGCGTTAGACACTGCAGGAAAAAATGTCTAATATACTTGAAGATACAGCAATAGGATCGCTTAAAAAAGTTATTCAATGTCTAAAAATATTATAACAATTCATGTAAATTTTAAGAACCTTATCATGTATACATTCATTCTTCTACTACTAAATTTTGTGCTATTATTGTCACATATTTTATCTTAATATATAAACATCATCACAAATCTGGCATTATTTGCTATGAACAAGCATATTTTAAATAAATTAAGATAAAAAGTGTAAAAAAATCCAGATATGATACCAAATCCAGAAGAAAAACAAAACAAAACTGGAGCATAAGTAACTGAGGTTAAGCTCAAGTAGCCTAATATAGTTATAAGTGGAGTTTCCACATCGTGGGCAAGAGTAGATGAAGAAATAATGGTGAATATTTTTCAAAATTAATGAAAACTGTAGTACTAAAGATTCAAGAAACTTAATGGACCTCAAGCACAGGAAATAAAGAGAAAAGTCACACAAAGGCATACCCATATCAAATTACTCAAAGCCACTGATAAGACAATCTTAGGCAGCTGAGGGAGGATGAAATTCCATACTGAGGAACAAAGATTGACAGTAGATTTCTCATCCAAAATATTACAAATAAAAAGACAATAAAGCTAAATCTTTACACTATTGAAAGGAAAATAACATCAACCTAGATTCTACAGTCAGTAAAAAGTCTCTTAAAATCAAATATAATCTAAAGACATTATAAATACATAAAAGCTGAAAGAATTCATCACCATCTGATTTGAACTAGAAGAAATATTAAAGAGGGTGCTACATACAGAAGAAGAATGATAACAAATAACAAAGTTAAAAGAAGTCAAAAAGGTGAGGGAAAAGGGATTAAATAACAAATGATATGAGTTGAGAAAAAAACATCACAAGGTGATAGATATAAACCCATGTATATAAAATAATATTAAACATAAATGGGTTAGATAAATATCTAAATTAAAGGTAGAGGTTGTGATACTGGATTTAAAAATTAAAAAGCCTATAAAGAAAACATTAGATATATAAAGTCAAATAAAATAATAGTCAAAGGATGGATAGTAATATCCATGCTAACAACTGGTAAAAGAGAGCTGAAATCTGCCTACCAAACTAGGTTTACTTAGGCAAGCAAAGAGACAAAGTAGATTTCAGAGCAAAGAATATTACAAAGATAAGAAGGCTATTTCATTATAGTAAAAGGGTCAGTTCCCCCAGGAGGTGTAACAATTCATGTAACATGTGATGGAATAATGTCTATTAATCTACATCAATGCATATGCCTTGTGTTTCTTGGTATTGTTTCTGAGTTGATGGTACCAATGTCCTTGGATCAGGTCCTCTACTCTTTAGTACTGTTTATCTGTCTAAGACTTCATATGGGTCTCAGTCCACTCTCTATGAAGCTTACTTTGGAGACTAATCTTTCTTTCTTGTTTGCCTTTACTTTTAAGCGATTTCTTGGCATTGTTTCTGTGCCATGTTCAAGCGCATAAGAATGACACCCTTCTGGAGCAAGAACTCAGACCATCAATATCTTGCCTATGTCCCTATGGCCCTGTTGGTCTAAAACCACCATGTATCCATTCCCCCCCTTGTAACTTGCTGTCTCCATGGAGGTCTACCATGTTCCCCCTTCTCGGAGACTACACAATACAGTCTTCACAGCACTTGGCTTCTTCCTGGATTGCTGTCTTCTAGCTTTGTTATAAGGCTTTCCCTACTTGGAGATTGTTTATTTGTTTAAATTGTTTTTTGTTCACCTGTGTGACTGTGCATGTGTCAATGGTACAGTTGTTTTTTAAATATGTTATTTTTTGTTTCTCCATTAGGTGTTGCTTTTAAGACACAAAGTCAGAAAGAAGTTTTTTAAAATTTGTTTTCTGGTCTGTCACATTCTCTCTCATAAAGAGAACAGAGAATTGAATAGATAGATGAGGGAAGGGGGAAAAGGAAAGACCTGGAGAAAGACATAATAATGTAAAAATTAAGATTCAGGTGCATAGAATTTTCCTATTTCTATATCCAATGGCCAACATGAAAGTAAAGTTTTATAATTATGGTTTTGGTAAATATGCATTAAAATCTAACCATTATAATTACATGTCATGAGAACAAAGCAAAAGAATAGTAAGTCTGATATATTCTTTAGAAAATTAGGATTATATGGGTTCAAAAGGTAATTAGCTGGGGGGTGCTGTGTTAAATATACTGACCTTCCTGCAATAATGATCAACTTCCCTCTTTCTAGCTCAGCATTAGAGAAAACATGTTAACACAAGACCTTCAACAGTGGGCAAGTTCATGAATTGTCATGAGCTGCATATCCCAAAATAAGTGTGTGTGTATAATATGTATATTTATTTATATACTTAAAAGCTTTTAACTGTCTTCATGCATTATTTTAGAATTGTAAATTAGGTATACATAACAGTGCATCCTTTCTTGCTCACTACTGGAGCCTAAGAGTATATAATACTTATTCCTCTTTTGTTTTTCCATAATGTTATTGGAAGTAAATAATAGTTGACTCTGTTTGGCAAACAGTGACTCAACTGCCTTTTGATACAATAATTTTTTTTTGTTTGTTTGCTTTGGAGCTTGACAATTATGATGACACTGAATGGAGGTTAGAAATGACATTAATTATTGGGATAACCTAGATATTTACATGAATGCCAGTTTTGATGAAGCATCACACTCTTATTGACATTATTATGTGACATACACATTATCTCAATTGTGAACATAAAGACCACGTTGCTGTTGAAATGTTGACAGGATAGCTCACAATCTGCTTGCCAAAAAGAGTGTAATTTTTTTAACCAAAAAGTGTACAATACCTGTTTAAAAGTTACTAAATTTTAAAGGAAATCTGCAGATGAGCTTAAGAAGAATTTTTACATACAATATAACTGTGACATACATCCACAGTGTTTGGAGTTCTTCATTTAAAAGTCAAAACATCTTAAAGACTGGCTCAAAACCCTGGAAGATTTGACTTTAGACAACAAAGAGAAATGTGAAACAAAATAAGCACAAAAGTGGTGGTTATTGAATGTTTCCTTTCTCAGCAATTTAGCAAGATATTTGAGAGATCTTCTGTGTGCATAGTGAGTTAATTATGAAAGGGAACTTTAACTGATATATGTGTGTGTGCATATCTAACATGGTCACATATATGTGTGTGTGTTTATACATGCATTCTGCTCTTTTAGGAGCTAAAAGTCTATAACTTGGAGAAATTAGGTTGATACATGAAATAGTAGTAAAAATTTTGAAATGAAGGATAACTATGAATTGTAGCTTCATTATCTGTAGCTCACTCTATTCTCCCTTTTATAACTCAATATTTCTAAAAGCCCTCATAGAAAGGCAGAGGGAAAGTAACACTGCTTACATATTTTACTTTCCTCCCTCCTGGATTCCTTGTCTGGCATCTTTATCCTTCCTGTGTCTTCTGCTTTCTCTGTACCAATTCCTTCTCCAACCTCCCTGCCATACCTTTGGAGTCACTCTTGGGGTATCAGATGATACCTGTTTTCAAGTTCATCTCATCCACTCTCTGCTACTTTCCCGGTGCCAATGCCATTCTTCACAGATCCTCTTGGGAGGGAGGCCTAAAGCTACCTCTTGATAAACTCATGCCATTTGTAGCAACATAGATGGAGTTGGAAGGGATACTACTATGTAAAGTAAGTTGGAAGGAGAAAGGTAAATATCAGTTGATTTAATTTATAGGTGGAATATGGAGAAACTGAGTAAAAGGTTAGGATAAAGACAGCATTTGCAAGCTGATGATAGTGCTGAGGCAAAGATCAGGGGAAGGAGAGGGAGAAAGTCAAAACAAGAGAGGGAAGAACACAAGGGACTATGGTGATGAATCACCAGATCTGTGGTGGTGAGAACTTTTGGAATTACCTGTGTGGGGAGAAATAAATGCTGTCCAAAATTAACATCAATGTAAGAAAATAAATATTAAGAACCAAACCAAACAAAGCTCAATATCTGGGCCTCTGCCCCAGAGGAGGTCTCCTTTCAGCTCCTCACCTGCCCCATGATTTCACAAATCAAATTTGCTTCTTTTTTCAGTCTTTTCTCCACCTCTTCCTTTGTAATTCTTTCTTTCCAAACTCTTTTCTCTATGCATAGGACCTGGGGAGGCAGAAAAATGACGTTCATTATGCAGAACAACTGTCTGCAAAATAAAACTGTTTCTACTTCAGCCAAGACCCCCATCTCTCAGCTTTGTCTAACAGCCCATTAAAAGATTTTCCCAGCATACGAATTTGTCCCTAAAAGGAATTCCATGGAATTTGTCCCTAAAAGGAATTCCTAGAGTTCTGGTAGAGCATTCTGTCTCTTAATATTATATGAGTCAAGCTAAGTACTATATTGGACTATAGGAGCATTCTGTATATTTTGTTGCTAGTATATAAAAAGTCTGAACCCAGAGTTGGAGTGAGTAGTAGAGACAATCTGGATTTTATGGAGCCTTGAAAGTGAGAAGAAATGTGTTGTTTGGATGGGACTTTCTTTTTTGATACATGGATTGTTCATGTGAGGTGTTTGGTTTCTTTAGTGCTTTTCTAGTTACAATTTTATTTTCAATTTCTAGTTTAATTCCGCTGTGGCCAGAAAACACACTTTGTGGTTACATGAAATTTGTCCAGACTTCCTTTTTTCATCCAGCATTTTATCAATTTTAATGAGAATTAGATGTATTTTGAATAGAATGTGTTGCATGGTTGCTACTCTTTGTACCTCAGTTTGTTAATCTTGTGCTTCACATCTTCTGTTTACTGACTTGTCATTCTTTCTTCTTATATAATGGAAAATGATATGTTAAACTTTCCCACTACCCTTAAGGAATAGTTTTTTCCTATGTTGATATTTACTCCAATTTAAGGGATATAAAATGTGGAAATTAGAGGCCTTAGAAATAATGAAATATAGGCAAATATAACAAACACACCTAAGACATAGGAATAGTGTATAGATTTTAATTGTAGTAGTAGAAGGAAGCAATGTGTGTACATTCTGGTCAATGGAATGGGAAGATGCCATAATGACTACCACTGAGTTTAGTTTTGGGTATGGGGGGTGGGGAAATGGGGAGTATACCATAGACGGGGATTTAAATTTTTCATTAACTATGCTTTGATCCAACTTGCCCACTACATCTTCAGCTGTGGGTCTCACTTTCAACCCCCTTCTAAGGCAAGGCATCTCAACAAGTGGTTCCATGGACATCCTGATATATGGGTATTTGGTGTTCACTCAGTAACCTCAAAGATACAGATGACGCTATAGGTTCACATATGTAATTAGTTGTTTCTCTGGAGAGATGTTCCTCCTCTCCCTGGATTATCAGAACTGTCATCTAAAAGGGAATAGGGTTGGACTTGGTGGTACATGCCTTTAATCTCAGCCTAGGAAGGGAGGCCAAAACTAGGAATCTCTTGAGTCCATGGGTTCAAGACCTGCCAGGGTCAACATAGTGAGACCTAGTCTCAAAAAATAGATCGGCATGGTGGCGCATGCCTGTAATTCCAGCTGCCTGGAAGGCTGAGGCTGGGGATCGCTTGAGTCCATGGTACCCGGGCAATGTGAGTCTGTGGTTCCCCAGGCAACAGTGAGACCTAGTCTCAAACAAACAAACAAATAGATAAAAATTAAAAATAAAAGGGAATAAACATATCACTGCTCTGAAGCCGTTGAACTTTTCAACCAGCACATACTCAGACCACACAAGAGAGCGCAGGAGGGCACAAAAGACACAACATCTCAAGAGTTATTCCCTCTCCCCTGGAGTACCCTATCCTTCCTTCAACAGCCAACCAAGATATCTTTAGGTAACTGTGAAGCAGGGATAAAAAGAAGGAATATCAACAAGCTCGTTCTCTCTTATATAGAGACCATTTCTACCATTAACAAATTAGTATTATGAATAATATATCTTTCTATTTCTGCTGTCTCATTGACTCATTACTGAAACAACTCTCTGTCCCTGGTTCTTCCCCAAGACAAGGCAGGTGTCATAAGTGTAAGGTCACGACTCAGAGAAAAGTGTCCCCTCTCTCTAGAGTGTTTGGACTAAACGGTCCCTATAAGATGTAATGTGTACACCCTTTAGACCAGTCGCTGCACATCCCTTACACCAAACACCTATACTGACCAACTTATGAACAGAAAAGGCTAATTAAAGTTCAATGGCTTTTCCCAGGTGGATGTCTTCTGGACCTCGGGCATAAAAACCTGAATTAGTTGGCTCTTTTCCCCCAAAGTAATCAGTAAACAAATGTGGCAAAAATAGCTACATGACTTACAAGAAATTAGGAGAAAAAGCACCAAAACAAGAAAATTTTTTAGAAACCCATTCTAAAAGAAATAACCAGATAATAAGTACTTTTTAACTCAGCAAATATATTATATAGCTTTTTTAAATATAGGTTTGAGAAAGTCTGTTGGGGTGATTTCAATGAATAGTTTCTTAAATTTTAAAAATAGATTCATGGATAGTTGTTGTCTTTTCTGTTACTAGTTATTGATGGTTGAAAGTGTGATGCAGGAGCTACAGTAGCCATCATGTGCTGATGAGGAAAACTCGCTGATGTACAGAGGGCAGAGCAGAAAGGCAGAAACTCAGTTCTTGTGACACATTGAGTCACTAAGTTAGTTAACTACTACTAAGCCAACAAACTCTTTTCCTGCCTTTCTCCTGGAGTCCTTGTGGTGTAAATTATAGGGTTTTTATTTGTCAGTTGGGTTGGGCTTTCTACAAAAAGTTAATTGAATTAGATCTTCCAACGTGGGCTATGAATTTTGTGCTATGAATTGTCAAAGGGTTGCACCAATTCTTGCATCAAAGGGTGCAAAAGGCAGTTTTCTTGCAGCTCCAAGTGAGGTTGTGTGCAAGCTCAGCAGTATCACTATATGTGTGCACCATCTACTGATAGAGTATAGATGTTCAGGTCTTGCGAAATTAAGTCAGCTACATTTAAAATATTTCTTCTGTATTATTTTCACTTTCTCTAAAGTAAATTGGACTGAAAAGATAATTTAAGATTTAAACATATGCCTCCTTTCTCACCCCAGATCATCTTAGTCAATGTCTCAAAATGTACCACTCCCTGCTTAGGTGGTTTAAAGGCAAAGATGGGTGTCTTTCCTACCTACTCCTTTCACTTTCAAGTCACCATTAGTGAGTTTCCAAATCACCACACTTCTATTTTACAACTGGTGTCTTTCCCAATAATCTCAGTCCCTTTAAATCCACCTTCCATACATCTGAAAGTGAATTATTTTACTGTTATTTTTTATTACTGTAACATTGGTTTACAGCATTGTGTATGATTCAGAGTTATAGGTTCACACCTCTTAAGATGTATGTCTCCACACCATGCCCACCAGACCCCCATGGTCCTCCTTTACAACCCATTGGGCTCTACCCCACCTGCTATGCTCCCCCAGTCCCAGCCCTCCTGTAACCTCAATTCTACAGTCAGATCCCTAGAGTTTTATCTCATCCCTTGTTTTGTTCTATACAAGAGACAATGTTAAGATCTGTCTTAACACATCACTTACTTCTTGAAACCCATAACTGTGCCTACTTGTGTTCAGCATATGATCTGGGTTTCCACTTGGCATTTAAGTTACCATATACCCTTCTGGTTCATCTCCCTTTCATTCTGTTCTCCTGCCAGTTTAATTATTAACACTTGCCAGATGCACCATGCCATGCCCTGTCTCCTTGTTTTTTGAACATTTTTCTCTTTCTAGAATGCCTCCACCTATATTCCCTTTTTTTTGGTTTGTGTCTTAAAAACTCAACTCAGATGTTGCTTCTACCAGAATCCATTTCCTGCCTTGCTTTCTTCTGTGCCACCACCGCACTTATCACAACTGTCTTCCCCCTAGTAGACTGTGAGCTGGGCTTATGCTTTATTGCCTAGCTCTAATTGCCTAGCCTACTAATACTAACACTGATTATAATGATGACAGCACTAACTGCATGAAAGCTGTGGCTGCATAGACACTTCTAGTACATTGAACTTAATTTATTAAGCTATTCAATTTAACTCTCCTATCTACTTTTTTGGGTAACCTATTATGATTATTATTTCTCTTTTTATGTGGGAAAATGAAGATACAGAATGCTTAAGAAATTTCCCCAAGTTGTTAAATAACAGAGTAAAGATTTGAATTTAGACACTGACTCCAGAATGCATGTGTTTGGACAACTCCGGCTGCTTGAGAATTGTCTGGTCCATGGAAGTTAGTAGTTAGGTGAGGTGATCTTCCCAATATGTGTGGCCCATTTGTACCTCCTGCAGGAGATGGAATATGTGGACTGGTGTTAAAACCCTTCCTTCTTACAACTCTCTTCTCATGAACTCTTTGCTTCCACAATGTATCTGCCTCTATTCTCTGATCTTCTCAATGCTCATCACTTTCTTTTCCAAGAAATAACTGAATAGCTTTACAATCATTATCATAATAATGTAAAATGCTGCTCATGAGAAGACCTTTTCTTGTCTGACTGTGTATCATTGTGCGTATATGAGTAACTCTGATTACTCGCACATTTACCAGTGAAGGATCCAGCTAAATAATTATGGTGACATATAAGATGTTTCCATTTCTAAAGCATAACTGGGACACTGAGTTGGTATCCAGAGAGCTGGCAGGACTTGAGGGAATTGCTGTTTTTCTGGACATTACTCTTTCCTGCCTCTATCCTGCTTTCATGGTCTGTTATGGTCAGATGTTCAGAGACTTGTTTGTATGAACAGTTAGGAATGTAGAAACAAGTATGCATATTTTGATGAGTACGTTTATCACTTACTGCAGGGACACTATGTACCGGGATACGTTCACCTCAGAGTGTGAGGATATGGAGTCTAGAGTGTGTGCACTCCTGTTCTCAAAGAGGAGAGGAGATACAAAGTGTGAGCAAGATGAATGATGCCCACACATGTGCCCTTTGACACCCCCCCCACTTCCTGCTCGTGACCAACCTTTGGGAGAGTATTTTCAGGGAGATTTCCCTCTTCCTGTGAGGACAGAGACTTTTCTAGTTATAAGGCTGTTTGTTGTATGTGACGTGTCTAGGCAAGTATGCAGCGAAACCACAGAGAAACAAGGGATTAAAGAAATAAGCTGGGCAAACTCAGAAATGCCTTCTACGGAACTTCTCTCAGGCTTGAAGTAAACATTTCCACCTACCTCCTGCTCCTTCAGTTTTATAGTTTATTTTTCACTGTGTTCTACTGAGGCAATTCCTTTTACTACAGAGCAATGGCAACAAGTGCTCCATAGGAGTGGCTCCTGAAGGGCACAGCTCTCTGGGTTTTGGTCTGAAAGAGAGAAAATGTCCTCCCCTGGTTGAGATGATCATAAGAAGCAATGGCCCCAGTGACTACATATCCCCAGATCACACACCGAGAATGAACCTTCCTTCGAAATTGTACCCCATGATCTTTTAATTGAGACACTGGCCCATGCACTGTCAGAGGGTGGAAAGCTCTGTACCCTTTTCCAGATTTACCAAACTTATGGGAAGAATCCTTAAGATTTCCATCTTCTTTTTCTCACCTGAATGCACAATATCTGACTGAGGCTCCCTTCGGCCAGGTTCCAAGTGCCATTTTTACAAGGAAGAGGCCCATACTTCCTTACCAATGATTCTCAGCCTTGGCATATGCAGAAGCCTCATCCATATTCCAGCAAAGAGGAACTGGCAGGGCATGAATAAGGGCAGAAGGAAATTGAGAGCAGGGACTGGTTTTAAGGGGGACAGAGCCCAGCTCCATGAGCTAAGCCGGAAGGAAGCTGTTGCATGTGCCAGGCATCATAAAGAGCTGTTGGGCTAGTTGAGTTTTCCAGTGGTCAAGAGCAAATCAGTCAGATGAACCACAACTGCAGCTCTGCTACAGTACATGAGTTAATACTGGACTACCCCCGCAAGCCAGTGCCACAGGCTCTGGAACCCTCAGTGGGAGAGGGTGAGAGCCCAGACCAAGGATCGTTGATGCCAGAAGGACAGGCCAAGGGGTACTTCTTGAACACTGAGAACAGTCCCAGAGTGAATACAGCTTTCAACAACTGGGGTTTCATTCTTGTCACTGCTGGCTAAGTTAGGGGTGCTAATTGCGGAGCTGGATAGCTGTTAAAATCAGGACAGATAATGTTAAAGGAGAGTAGTGACAAATCTTAGAGCAGTGTCTGCAGCTGAGTAGACACAAAGCTTATGCCAGGAGAAGAAATGGAGAAAAACACCAAAGCTGTGAGACAATGAAGGAAGCTGATTTTCGTTGATTCCTTCTTGTGTTACCTAAGCAACTTACCTATATCATGGCTATATCTCTAATCATTGCTCTATCTCTTATCACAGAGTGGTAAGATATTAAAAATAATATCACTCATTGATAGAGCATTGACAATGTGCAATATTGCTAGGGGAGTTTAATGCACATTATTCTTTAATTTAGGCTTGAAGAGGTAAAATATATGTCTATATATTTATAAGTTTACTTATATGTATGTCTACACATACATATCATGGGACATATATTTAATCTCCTGGTATAAAAAGCACACTTTATTTCTTCAGAGCATGCATAGAAACGTGTGTGCATGCCCATATCTGTGGAGTGGCACTCAGTTTTCAAAGTCTGTTCCCACTGATTTTAAGGCCAAAATCTTAGCCACTATACTTATAATGTTTCATTTTCAAAGCAGGTACTTCATAAGAATTTGTGAACTAATAAATTATGGCGCTAACAGTCAAAAAAATAAAATTAACCAAACAGCCAGTTTGGGAATTAAAAAGAGAATATTCCCTGGGAGCCAAAGAGAGGGACATACATTGGACATATGGTCACAGATTGAAGTTTTCCGTTTTCTCTCCCTGTAATAGCCCTGGCAGACAGCTAATAAGGAAAACATATTGCAGAAGGAATCTTCTCTTCTCTCAGATCACATGATACAGATTTCTGGTGGCAGCAGAATTTGCTGAAAACAATCTGACAATAGGTGAATTTGACTCTTTTCACCCTTGTGTGATAATTATACTGAGGATTGGGGAGTTGATCCACTTGAGAACTGACCCTGTTTAAAGAAAAATCAAGGAGGGAGCCATGGAGAGAGTGATCATCTCTGTCAGCAACAGTTCATCGAATACCATGCCCACTCCCACCATGCTCAGATTGTTCACTTGATGGAATCATTTGCGATTGTTTTGGAGAGATAATCATTCATGCCATCTGTATAAGGATAGATAGACCACTGTTACATTTTTATTATAACACTTCCCACCAGAAAATATCCATGCAGCCTAGGGGAAAAAAGTCACCTTTAGATAACAACAGTGGGGAAAACCATGCCCAACAGCAGAAAAACTGTAGGTTCCTGCAATCCTTTTGTTCCTCTCTTTCCTTCAATTTACATTAATAAATGCAACTTACAAAAAGGTAATAAATGTACATTAAGGCAACTGCTTAGGTGCTCTAAAATCCAGTGTCTTTTAATAAAGTTGTCTAACAAGAAGTCAGTTCAGATGCTTCTACCTCTTTGATGTTCCTCACCAAAAAAAGAGTAGAACAGGCAGCTCTTTTCACTAAGCTCTGTTGGAACTCACTGTCAATTCTTGGGCTAAGGCATCCTGCAGGCACTTTTCTGTGACAGTTCTGATCTTCTGTGGGCCTTTCTTCCTCTGAACCAGTACATTGCAAATGCTTGGTAGTGTTTAGCAAGTCATTTCAAAAATACTCATAAATTATTAAGGTTTGTGTATAATTCATTTGCAAAATAAAAAATTCATCAGATTAAAAGCCACCTTTTGAATTATCACCCTCTGTCCAAAAATTAAAGTTACCATATGACTCAGCAATTCTACTCTAAGATAAAGACTCAAGCAAAGTTGTAAACTTGTACATACAACAACTTGTATATGAGGATAGTTACACCATCATTCTTCTAATGGTCCCAAAGTGTAAACAACTCACTTGTCCATAACAGATAAATGGATAAATAAAATGTGATTTGTCCACATAATTGACTGCTATCCAGTAATAAAAAAGAATTAGGTATTGATAGAGGCTCCAATGTGAATGAACCTTGAAATCATCATACCAAGTGAAACAAGTCAGATATAAAAGGCCGCAGAGTATGTCATTTCATTTATATGATATTTCCAGATTTGGCAAATCTACAGAAATAGAAAGTAGATTAGTGATTGCCTACGGCTAGAAGAGGTAGGGCATTGCTGCTAATGGGTGCAGGGTTTCTTTTTTAGGTGACAGATATGATCTGGAATTAGATAGTTATGTGGTGATGGTTGCACAACTTGTGAATTTAGTAAAACCATTGAATTGTATACTTTAAAAAGATGAATTTTACAGTGTATGAATATCTCAATTTTTTTTAATTTTGGGAAAGAAGGGGAAATGTATAATATACATATCGCTTTCATCATTTGTTTTGCATGAACCTTATGACCACAATGAAATGCAGTTCACAGATCTTGCATTTCCAAACTCATCACTCAGTGAGAGAGCAGAGCATTGAGATTGAGAACATAATCTGCACAGTCTGGTTGCATGGGTTAAGTCTCTGATACTGCCACCTTTTAGTTGCACAAATTCCTTCCTTATAGCTCAGCTTCCTTGTATGAAAACTAAAGATTCTAACAGTAGCAGCCTTTTAGAGCTGTTATGACAATGAAGTTAATATGTGAATAGTGTGGTTTTATCTAATATCATCATCATCGTCACCACCATCATCTCAAATGTTACCATGGAAATGAGGTAGTGACCTATCTCTATAGTGCCTTTAATAAAATGGTCAATTAACAGCTATTTTGTAGCTACTTATGGTTGATGATATATATTTAATTTTATCACATTACGTAATGTGATTATTAGTTACTTAAAAGCAAAAGCCTACACCCTCCCTCCTCACTTATACTTGCTTTACATTCCTCCGCATCCAGCTTGTACCAGTCTGTGGTCAGCACTTTGTCTGTGCTGGCTTACTGCTCCCCCAGGGCCTGGGTTACTGGTTAGTTGATCCTAGGGCTTCTATTATAGTATGATGTGTACTCCCACCATAACCCACGGAAGACTGCCCATCTCATTGTGGAAATTGCAGGAATTTATACTGACTTGGGAGCTACATCTAGTGAAGGTGCTTGCAGTCCTGATTGTAAGGCATGAAAGCTGAAGTTTCTATATTGTTATGGACTCAAAGAGCTCCCTGATGGCAGGTAAAGTTGTGGTTCATGAAGATGGTCATAGTTATTATTTGGGGGCTGAGGGTTCTTCAGTGTCACCAAGGCCTGGAGCTAGAAACAGCATTGCGAATTGGAGAACTACAACCCACCATTAAACAAAACATCTCCCAGGAGAAGGTCACATGTAAGAATGAGAAATGTGTATGAGCTTGCATGTGGACACGAGCAGTTCTTAACTGGTTGGGTGTCTGGATGCTACAATGCAGAATACCTGTCCCTGATTCCAGCTCCTGACCAAGAAAAGCTTTAAGGGAAAGGTGAGTGTTCCCTCAATGATAAGCTCCTTACATCACAAGAGACTTCACTTTCCTCATTCTCTTTTCTGCTTTAGTTATTGTGCTTGTAAATCTTCCTCTCCCAGTTCTTTTTATTATCAGTCATTTCACGCACTGCTTCCTCTATTATGCTACTTCAGGTGTAAGGTCTTGGGATATATCATGTATCTTGTGATAGCTCCTCATGCCTTACTGATTCCTTAAGAGTGTCATTGGGGTCTTCTAACACCCCCTATATAGTCCACAAATGAACTTAGGTCCCCAAGCTAGGAGCAGTAGGCTGTTGAGAAAGTCTTCTTATGGGCTAAAATACAAAACCACAAGATGCATTCATTAAGAATTATTTCCCCCAAAGTATGTTGTGATGCTTTGGAAATACTCTTGTCCTGGGCTCTTGATTCTCTTTTGTGAAAATAACCAAAGTTTAGGAATGGATTGTGCATCATTACGAGAGTGAAGGGGGCCCCTAACTTCAGTGAGGAGGTAGTCCCGAATAGGTGCTATAATCCTCATGGAACCCTTAGTAAGAGATCATGAAGGGAGTCACATGTCCTCTATAATCCTCATGGAACCCTTAGTAAGAGATCATGAAGGGAGTCACATGTCCACATGTCAACTTCATGGCCCTTATTAGCAATAACTAATTAACACCATGATGGGGAACTGAACTGGAGAACAAAGTGTCTAAAGCCCCCAGCCCTGGAGGATTTGGGGTGAGGTTATGTTCCAAGATTTTCCTAGCTTCCTGCCGCTCCTGTGAACAGTGTCCCAACTTCCTGTGTAGCAGTTCTGGTACAAGTACTACTATCATTCAAGGCTATAATAAAGTTCTGGAGGGGAAAAACATGGCTTTTATATTTCTCTCTATTTGCTCTCATGTCAAGCCAACAGCACTGAAGCCCCAGAACGACTCAGGAAAACATCGTTTAGCCTAGTAACTGAGAACACATTTAGTATGCCTGCCTTCTCCTCTTTGTTTATTTTCAGGGTAGTGATAAAAGCACAGAAAAAAAAAATCAGCAAGTCGCAGTAATATTTCAATACATCTGCAAAGGGCAAACAGTTTAGAATTTCTCCTGCCCCATCAGAAGTTGGAAACTCTCACCACAGTGGGAAGCACAGCTATTTTCACTTGGCAAACCAAACTAAACAGCATGCACCTGCAACTCTACGTCTCTGACGTGAATAGCTGTGGCCAGAGGGTCAGTCTGTTCTCAGTTTTTCATCCAGAAACCGCATTCTGCAAATGGAGAGAAAACCACTGTTGGATTATAGGAATCTTTGCCATAGAGACTAAGCACACAACTTTAATTAACTCATCATTTTCTAATTAGCATCCCCAGAGCCCTATGCATGGACAGCTTATGTTGCAGAATGTGCCATCAAATTTTTCCAAGCAGTTTCATAAAATAAAGTTTTGCTTTTATAAACATTTATTTTAGAAAGTTTGGAAAACATGGAAAAAATGTTGAAAGGGGGTGAACCATTTAAAACCCATCATTCATATAAAATCTCTTCATTTTTTATGCATTTCTTTTCAGCCTTTTATGTATTTCTTTTCAGCCTCAAGTTTGCATTTTATGCAGAGTTGAGTCTATTAGCTATAGAAATGCCTTCTGTATTCATTTAATATTTTATATTAAGCATATCATTTTAGCATCCACTTCATAAAAATCGCTCTTCAATCTTCATGTTACACTGAGTTACAATAAATTATTTAATTACTTCATTGTTCTTGAAGACTGCAAAGTTTCTAACGTGATCTCAGAACTTTATTATTGTGAGTAAGCTGCCATGAATTTAGTGTCCATACAGCCTTGGTATGTGGGTGTTAAGAGTTGTTTGCTTCAAAAAGATTCCCAGAAGTAAACACCAATGCGGAAACTCCTATTGGCTTTTCATGCAAAATGCCAAACTGATTCCTAAAAGTTACATGCTGCACTATCTGGAATGAAGAGTCCTTTCATTAATAATGGCATTAATAGGCAGTATTAAACAATAAAATGTTGTGTTCTTTGTATTGCCTTGATTTGCTTGTCTCTTTTTACAAGTTGCCAACCAACCTTCTGAATGATCCCTTTAAGATTTTTTCCTTCTATTTATTTTAGAAATGTTTTTGTATCTATTTACACAAGTTCTTTTTACATACATGAAGGCCACCTTTTGCTCAACATACTTGCTCTCTTTTTTTCCTGTTGCTTCTTTGTCCATTTTAGTTATATTATTGAACTATAGAAATATGAGTTGATAGTGGTTCCAGTACTGTTTTTTTCTCTTGGTGATGTCCTGCACTGACAGCATGCTTAGACACTTCTTACTCTCTAGAAATTTTATAAATATTTATCTCTGCTTTTAGATTTTTCTGAATTTCTTTTAGAACTTTTATAGCTCTAATGTGTTTGAAATTTATTTTTATGAATGTTGGGCTCTATTAATATCTAAACCAGATCTCATGTAACTCATCCTGCAAATATCTTACCAAATTTCACATGACTTGTCCAGTTAATTTGTCCCTTCCTCTCTGGATCCTTCCACTGTCCATATACAGCTAATGATCTCTCTTTGTGTTCATTTTATACTTTGTTTATTAATAGGCTTGTAGGGTTTTTTTTCTTGTATTTATTTATTAGTTTTTGTTTTTGTTTTTTTGAGACTAGGTTTTTGCCCGTTGAACCGCAGGCTCACGTTGCCCGGGGTACCACGGATTCAAGCAATTTCCAGCCTCAGTTTCCAGGTAGCTGGGATTATAGGTGCACCACCACGCCCAGCTATTTTTTTGGAACTAGGTCTCACTACGTTGCCCCGAGCGAAACTCAAACTGCGATCCCTGGTCCCCATAGCGGCTTCCTAGGCTGCAGCTTACAGGCATGCACCACTATGCCCGGCCTTGTTTTTTTCTTTTAAATGCCATGTACCATACGTATAATTTTATAATACACCTCAGCCTCTACTGGATGAGTTCCCATCTCTGTTAAAAACTGCTTACCTATTATTGTTGTTTACATTCCAGGGAAACTTTAGAATGATTTTAAGTTCCTAAAATTCTCCTTGACATTTTAATTATGACTACATTAAACTTAAAAGTTTCACGTGGACTAGTCTTTGTCAAAGAACTTAGAAGATCACAGCTCATATTCACTTTTTTTTTTTTTTTTGGTTAACATTATCACCTTGTATTGTTTGTAAATGTATGGGTACCTGACTGTATTCTAATTTTTTTAAATGTGATGAAAGGGGAAAATTCTTTTATGTCAGCAAATTCTGCTCTGAAAGTTCCTTAGGTCAACTTAAAATTTTTGCTGTGATTAAAATAGGATGACAAAATAAATCTATTAAATTATCTTTATGCTTATCTGCAATTTGCACTGTTACTCTGGGATGAGCTCCTAGGATGTGGGTTGAAAGGTATTCATAATTTTAATCTTGATAGTTTCTGCCAAACTGTCCTTGAATTAGGCTGCACCAATTTACACTCCTATTAACAGTGAATAAGAAATTCTGTTTTCTCACACGATGTTATGAACATTTAAAATATTTGCCAATCTGGTGAAAAATATAATCTCAATGTTGTTTTGATTTGTATTTCCCTAATTACTAGTGAAGTGGAACATATTTTCTGATGTATGTGACTATTTGCACTTCTTTTTCTTTGAATTGCCTCTTCAAATTCACTTCTTAATTTTAAATTGATCTAGTTTTATTTATCGTTTTATATATGGCATATATTAAGCCTTCATCTGTTACATATTTTGCAGATATTTTCCCTTACTGTCTTCCTTGTAATTTAATATTGTTTTACCATCCTTAGTTGCAAAGAAGTTATTCTTTTTCATGTGGTCAAATCTGTCATGATTTTCATTTCTGTCTTCCAACATTCCCTATTTTTTCTATTTTCTATTCTATAGATGTTTAAACTTTTAAGCTATGTTGATTCTATATATGTGATATATAAAAATAGAATTTGTTTTTTCAGAATATGCAGTTGTTTTGATTCCAGTAAGTGAATAGTCTACCACTTCAGCAAGTGTTTGTATTGCCATATACTAGAAATATTGTGTGTGTGTAACATACAATTGTTTTTGAACTTAATTTTGTCTCAAGCCTATGTATCCATTCTGAAGCTATTATGATATATCGATAATTAAAATAATTATCTGATAAAATAAATATAATTAGATACTATAAGACATGATATATTAGTTACTAAATATATGCAGGGCATGTAATGTTATATTTTGCCTATATCCTACTTACAGGGAAAGAACTTATAAATATTTTTTTGCGGTCAATCTTTTGTATTTTCATCACAAAATCAGATTGTAGAATGCCTTTACAACTGTTTTTTTGGGGATTTTGATCAAAACTATTCTGTATTTCCATATACATTTAGAGAAAATTGACCTCTTTATTAATATAACATCTTCTCATTAGTCTGACTATTCACTCAAGTCATTTGCAAGCTTTATATTTTCCTTCTAATAGGGCTTGCATACTTCTTTTAGATTTTTTTCCTAGATATTTTGAAGTTCTGTCATGACCATCATATATTTGACTCATGAAAATCTTGTTTCTTTCAGTTCTTCCCCATTCTGTTTATATTCTAACTTGTAGTAGTAACAGTAGGCATTCTTGTTTTTAAATAAAGATAATTTTAATGCAGACTATTAACTAATATGTTGACATTTGCCTTAGATTTCTGGTAATCTATATTAGTTAGGGTGCAGTTTAGCTCCTATATAACAAAAAGACACAAAGTGATAATGGTTCAGATCAAGTCTGGGTATAAGCAGAATGCTACGGTGACTTACCTTCCCCATCAGCAGGGTGTCAGTATCATTCAATTTTGCTCAGCCCTATTAAGCACATATCCTATTCATGGCTTCACATAGCCATTCGAGCCTCCACCATCATGTCTATATTCCAGGTACCAGGAAGGAAGAAATATAGAAAGGAAGGGTACAGCCAGAGTTAGCACCTACATGTATACCCCATTGACCAAAACCTGAGTTCACTAATACTACCACTGATGAAGGGAATCTAAGAAATGTGGATTTCTGGTGAGCAACAAATACAGTTTTTACCTTGTGCAAGGCAAAAAAATTCCCTCATCTTGGGAAGAGAAAAAATAGACATTAGGAAAGTGAATGGTTGCTACCACACTGTATTTATTCATTTAAAGAAATTTTTCTTCTGTTCTTGGTTTAATGAGAGTTTTTCTGGAAATGGGTTTTAAAAATTATGAAATACATTTTTTTAGCATCTATGATTATCAGAATTTCCCCTCAAGCTCTCTCAATGCTGAATTATAGGAGAAGAAATTATTTGAACATTGTGTTTTAGACAAGACACTTATTAGGAAAGCATTATGTCATCTGTCTTTATTTTAAAGACATGTTGAGATTATTTTTTCTTCTCTTCTTTTGTGTCCTTTTCCTGCTAGTCATCAATTTAAATGGCAAAAATTTATTATCAGTTATTTAAAGTTTGGTAGGACAAAACCTTTTTTTTCAAGGAAAGATTTTCTTAAGCTTTTCCATTTACTTCTTTCTGTTTAATGGATTACTTAGCATTTCACATCACTTTAGCTAATTAGATAATTGATATTTTTATTTTTATGTAGTTAAATATACCAACATTTCCCGTAATTGTCTTGCTTTACTATGTTCTTTACAGATACAATCCTTGCATAGAGTTAATAGTTACCAATGTATATGTGTTTCTATGTGTCTCTAAACATTTATATTTAATATACCTGGGATAGATTTTGATGTTTGGGTCATCTGAATTGTAATTTTAGCTTTCTTCTAGCTGGCGAGCTAGCTGTCCTAATAGCTATTATCAGATAACTGCTTATTTCTAAACTAGCTAATAGTGTCATTGATTCTTTTAGAATTAAGACTGCACTATTAAGCATTATTCAGTTTTAGATTTTTGTTATTCACTTGATAATCAAACAGGGCACATCACTCTTTTTCATGTTTTAAAAACTTCCTGGCAATAACCACAGGTTTATTTTCTCAGAAGAGGATATGGTTCAATTGAAACATTCCAAGTATTTTGATTAAAACTATACAAATATTAATTAATCTGTAGAAAGACCGCATAAGTGTTTTTTATTATGAAAATGTTAGGTAATATATAAATAACCCAACTGACAATATAACACCTCTCTCCATCTATTTAGGCCTAGGTTAAGTTCTTTAATATAATTTTCCTTATACAGGACAGGCAGATACTTGATAACTTTTAGGTTTATATATACACATACATACACACATATATGTATACATACCAATATATTTAAAATAAACGGTATATTTCTTTCATTGTATTTATTCTGTTTATTTGATATTTCTTACAAAAAGCTTTTTGGTATATTTTACCTTACAAAGAGGATTTATTCATCTTTATAATTTTCTTCCTGACATGTCCAGATATGTAGCTGCAAATTTTTGCCATATCACATTCAATTTTTACTTTTCTATTTCCTTAATTAAGCTAAGGCTCTTTCATCCCTAGATTCTGTTATATTAAGCAGGAAAGTTCACTCAGGATGAAAAAGAAGGTTAGAGATGATATCAGGACTAGGGTGAAGTGAGTGGGGCAGTTTCCAGATACCAAATTGAATCCCAGTTGTCAGGATAAATTACTGCCCCAAATTCCAGTAACCAGGACAAATAATATATTCATACAAATATGTTTTAAAAATAATTCCAAAAAAGTCATGATGAACAAAATACCAAAAATGTAAATGAAGATAAGATCAGTGCAGACAGCCAGGTTCTGAGGCCAGGTTGATGTGGAGACCCCAAGTGGCACCTGCCATTGGAGCTGTACAAGAGCTGCCCACTGAATGACTCACTTGGAAAAAGAGGGTGACTGGAATCCTTGGCTAAGAGGGGACAGGAAACTTCCATTTACTTTCAAAGACTCCACATCAGCATGGGGGAAAGGTAAATCTCCAGAAGGAAGCACGGTTCAGAGGCCATGACCAACATTTGTCTATCATGTTTCAGTAGCAGGAGGCACTGTCTCTACTCCACCCCCATCTCCCCCATCTTCAGCTCCCCCTACAGCTCTGAACATTCACACAGCCCCTCACAAACCAGAGTATGGTCCTCCTTACTTCCTGCTATATTGTTTACCTAAAGCTGCAAGGTCCACTCATTACAGCATAAACAATACTGATAAAGACTCTTTGGAACTTCGTAATCAATAAAAAAAGAAAGAAGGACAATGGTAGTTTTGGTTTGTTTTGTACAAACTTGGGACATCTGTGTCTGGAAGGAGACCTTCTGTAAAGTCCAGAGTTTCATGCTTGCTTAGTGAGTTGTTCTACTTCAGGAGAAAAAGTGTGTCTTCACCATTGTGTTAACTGAAAAAGGTCCTTCCCTAAATGCGCATATTTTAATCTCTGGGTCTTACAACTACATTATGTTACACAGCAAAGGGTTTTGCAGGTGTGATTAATACTATGTACCTTGAGAATGGGGGACTTTTCCTGGATAATCTAGTTGGTTCCAATATTATTAAAAGAATTCTTAGAAACCAAGCATCTTTCCTACCTGTTTCTGTTGCTAGAGAGAGATGTGGCTATAGAAGAAAAGTCAGAGATATACAATATATTTAGTGTTGAAGATGAAATAGAAACCATAAGCCAAGGAAATGGCAAAGAAATAAGATTCTCTCTTAAGAGCCTTGGAACTGGAGAGCAGCCCATCAACACCTCAATCATTACCCTGTGTTGGACCACTAACCTATCAAGCTATACAATAATCTTGATTTTTTTAAAAGCCACTAAATTTACTATGGTAAATTGTTACATCAACAGTAGCAAAACAAATACACTATTATTGAACTCCAACAATTTTTAAAAATTAACACTCTTCAATGTTACAAATACTTGCTAAATATCCACATTTCTCGATAAGGTTTTTCAGGGCTTTAATTGTCTTTGCAAAGGAGATGACTTTTGGTCATTCTTACTCTACCGTGCTGGGAGATATTTCTTCCACTTCCTCCTGGCATCTGGTATTGGAAGAGAAAATCAGATTTGTGCTGTATTTTGCTCTATTTTTCCACCTGGGAAGCAGTTTAGATTGTCCTCTTCATTACTACATTGTGGCTAGGTTTGGAAGTTTTGTTTTCTTTTAATTGATTCTGCTAAACATTTGGTAGAGACTTTCAATATCAGAACTCATGCCTGAAGTTCTGGGAAGGTATCTATTATAATTATCACTTAATAATGTGTCTTTTCTTTCCTGTTCTCTCTTTATGGATTTCCTGTCTGATAAATGTTAAAATTTGTGAATCTGTTATACATGCTGCTTAAACAATCTTTATCTCCTTTATTATTTTCTCCCTTGCATAATGTTTAAAGAAGTGTGCATTTCAGTTTTCTAGCTCTCTAATTTTTCAGCATTATACTTATTCCAACCAAGGATTGGATCTAAATTTTAACAATCAAGTTTCAAATACCCATCATGTCTGGATGATTCCTTTTTATAAGTAAATATCTTTTTGCATCATTTTGAATATAATACATGTTTTTATTTTATCCAAGTCCTGCACTAATTTTGCTCAAGTTCTGCTGACTCTGTTCCCTCCATTGTAAGTGCTTATACATGTTTCACAGTTATTTCTTCATGCTATTCTGCAAATGTTTGGTGCTTTTGGCTAAGTAATTATCTATGTAGTTTAGGTTTTCTGAAGATGTTCTTTTATAAGAGTATTTGTGATTGGACTGTAATCTTTGTAATAGTTCTTAAAGTGAGGTCAGGGTAGTCAGGAATCCTAACATGTGGAAAGGTAGATATTGAGTTCTTGGGTTTATCATCCCACCAGGTACTGATCCAATGCTCTTGCAGAAGTTCCCACACTCCCTCTTGCCTAGAGGCATATTTTCCTCCTGCCTGTACAACCAAGTGGTGCTAAGGGATGAAGAGATGAAAGAGTTGTGCCTCATATAAGCTTCCCAAAACAATATTAGTTATGTAATATCTTATAACTTAAACATACCTGTTATTTAAATAATTGCCATCAATATAAAGTTACTCTCAATCCCTATTCAGTAACTTTTCTACTTGGGCTAGTATTGATGTTTCTCTCTCTCTTTTCCTTATCCCTTTGCTTGAAAGATTGCAACCTTTCTTTACTTTCAAAGTTCCCAAGTTACTTTCCTTTGTATGTTTCTTTGGTGAAGAAAATAGCAGTGTATTTTTACTACACTATGAACAATATGTCACTCATAAAAACAACTTAAACTTTCTTTACATATTGACTTTATTTGTATATTTGCTGCCATTAGAATGCCTGACTCTTGGAGGTACTCAACAAATATGTGCTAAGTGGAGAAAACTTCTGATATTTACATCTCACTATCTTCTTTTTCTCCCTTCAGCATATTTAAAAATCATTTATCTTAGGTAGACATCTTGTTTATAATTTTACTAGTAGTTAATTGTAGGCTCTTAAGAAGCATTCTATTGATGTATATGTTCCCAAGCTTTATTAGGTAACCATTATAGTATAATAACAATTCTAAAATGTTCAGTTGATTTTCAAGTCCACAGCAGACAATGAAAAATAATTAGCAGTCTACATCGGAGAGGTAGAAAATAGAGAGCACAATCTACTGGATTTCACAGCAAAAAGCCAGGACCACACATCTTACAAGACCTTGTGTTTTTATGATGAAACCAAAGTTTATAAAATTAACTCAAATTTCGGGACTATTCCATTTAGTATGTTAGCAATCAAGGATTTTACTTGTACCTATACACAAAGATTGCTTCCCAAAAATAAATTAACTTTCAAAGAAATGTTTGAAAATTTAACCAGTTAAGATTCAAAGATCTAAGGCATTCATTCTATGGCAATGCCGTCAATGTCCTAATTATACTGCATTAGCGACCTATTTAGACATTATTATTAGTTCTATATGTACAGTCTTGATGGCAACTTGATTCTGACTATCAGTCAACTCCATCTTTATCATCTATTAAAAAATGGAGGAAGATATTAATACCTAATCGGTATTGCAATGGATTATGGTGAAAATTAAATGAAATAATCTATGTGAAAGGATTTGGCATAGAACCTGATAAACATTATCCTTGCCAGTTACTAGGCATGTGATCTTGAGAAAGTTCTTTAACCTCTCAGTGTCTCAGGTTTATCATCCCTAATGTGGGGATTATCATAGCCCTTACCACATGGATTTACTATAAAGAGCTTAGAGCAAAGCCTGATACACCTTAGTTCC
This sequence comes from Uropsilus gracilis, assembly GCA_004024945.1. Taxonomy (NCBI): domain Eukaryota; kingdom Metazoa; phylum Chordata; class Mammalia; order Eulipotyphla; family Talpidae; genus Uropsilus; species Uropsilus gracilis. Next base: position 655 of record PVHY01012837.1, on the reverse strand, counting down.
CAGGCACTATGTGCTATTATTAGTATTTGAATACAGTAAAGATCTACAGGTGCACACTTTGGCAGCAGTCCTCAAGAAAGAGTATCCATTTTTGCTCATTGATCAAAGAAGCATTAGCAAAGCTGTAGCTTTGTAATCTGGAGAGCAGAGATAGGCTCAGGTCAGAAGACAAGGTTCAAATGCAAGTTTTCTACTAGGTTGTGGGGTCTTGAATATTTTCATTCTCTGTTTTTATACCACAGGGGGGGGAATAATGCAGATTTCAGATAACTCTTTTTTTATATATAGTTTTATTTCAAAAATGAAGAGCTTGTTTTTGAAAAAGGATTGTATAAACTACTTACAAGTAGATGAAACTTATCAGAATTTTTTTATTTATTAAGATAATTTATGTATATATATATATATATTTCCCATGTGAAAAATTCTAAGAGTTGTGCTACATAAAATAACTGTAGTGTGGTATCAAGACAGTAACATAATGTTGATTATCTCAGTGATAGTAGTCTCAGTACTATTTAGTGTTGATCATTTTTGATCACATCAGCACCTTCTATTCCATTAACTTATCTGGCCCTATCCACATTTAGAAGAGGAGCATGTGTTCTTGCCAACATAACCTCCTTCATCCTTCCTTCTCTGTCCTTGGAGAGAT
>PVHY01012836.1:0-43183 GCA_004024945.1 Uropsilus gracilis | reverse complement strand
TTGCCCGGGGTACCACAGACTCAAGCAAGCCCCAGCCTCAGCTTCCCAGGTAGCTGGGATTACAGGCACGCGCCACCACGCCCAGCTTTTTTTTGGAACTAGATCTCGCTACGGGCCCCAGGCAGGACTCGAACCGCGATCTCTAAGCCCCGGCCGCTTCATAGGCTGAAGCTTACAGGCACGAGCCATCGTGCCCGGCCCTTTTTTGTTGCTCTTAAACACTTTCATAACTTTCATCTGAATTCATTCGTTCATCCATTTTCACTCATCCTCATTCATTTAACAAGCATTGGGGATCATGGGTAATCAAAACAGAAATTCACAGAGAATTTACCATCCAACTTTGAGAGGGAAGTAGTTCACTAAAAAAAGAAAAGAAAACATAGCCTAAATGTTACAGTGATATGCACTGCCAAAAAAAATAAAAGGTGGTGCCGGGCATGGTGGCATGTGCCTGTAATCCCAGTTACCTGGGAGGCTGGAGCTGGGGATCACTTGAGTCTATGGTTTCGAAACAACCCTGGGCAACATAGCAAGACCTAGTCTCTTAAATAAAAAAAAATAAAAAATAGGCCAGGCATGGTGGCGCATGCCTGTAGGTGGCAGCCTAGGAAGCCATGACTGGGGCCAAGGATCGCAGTTCAAGTCCTGCCAGGGGCACATAGTGAGATCTAGTCACAAAAAACTAGCTTGGCATGGTGATGCGTGCCTGTAATCCCAGCTACCTGAAGGGCTGAGGCTGGGGATTGCTTGAGTCTGTGGTACCCCGGGCAACATGAGCCTGTGAGCCAGGCATGATGGCTCGTGCCTGTAAGTTTCAGCCTATGAAGCGTCTGGGGCTAAGGATCACGGTTCGAGTCCCGCTCAGGGCAACACATGGAGACCTAGTCCCAAAAAATAGCTGGGCATGGTGGCGCACGCCTGTAATCCCAGCTACCTGGGAAGCTGAGACTGGGGATTGCTTGCGTCTGTGGTACCCCAGGCAACATGAACCTGTGGTTCCCTGGGCAAAAATAGTGAGACCTAGTCTCCAAAAAATAAATAAATAAATAAAATTAAAAAATAAAAGGTGAGGGGGTGAGGGTAGTAACAGCACATGCAGGATAATGGGATGGAGAGTCCTCAGGAGGGAGAGAGTGCAGAAGCTACACCCAACAGAATGACAGAACCAGGAGACCTCGGAAGGGCTCTTGGAGGAGGTGTCTTTGAGCGGAGTCTTCAGTGGCAGAAAGGAGCATGTGGGGAAAGGAGACAGCAAGCACCAAGACCCTGCAACAGGAACAAGCATGCTACGCGCTCGGAGTGGAAGCAGGCCATCCTCCCACTGAGCAGCGTGCTTGCAGACACGAGACATGATCTGAGTTGGAAGGGAGTGAAAAGAACTCTTCAATGGCAACAGCAAAACAGAACCATCGCAGGCACTTTGGTGGGCAGCATTCAAGGGATGCTCACATCTTCATTTTGTGTGGAATTTTATTCTTCAGCTTTTGGGAAAAGCCTAGCCTCTTACACAGTTTTAAAGATTATTTTTGTTTTGTTTATTTTTTGTTTTAGTTTTCTTTAATAGAACAACATTGCAACCTCAGGTGATGCCTTAGAGTAATCATCTGAGGACTTTTACTTTACCTCTGTCTCTTCCTTGTCCATTAATTAAAGACAACATCATTGATTTACCGTCACTGGCACATGGAAAGTTGTTGTTGATACAAAATTACTGTTATAAAAATAAATTGTTAAATGCTACCCTTTAATTTTGATAATTACACAAGATGCAGGGGCGTGCGGAGATGATGCAGGATGTACAATCCACTATTATATAGAGATAATTCTTTCTCTACTCTTCTTCAATCTAAAATTAATTTGGTGCCAGAAACACAATGGCTGTGCATTCACTTTGAAGATGAACTGGCAGAGTTAATGTAGGGGAGGCGGTGGAGGACTTGCACGAACTAAGAAGTGGGGTATGGGAAACCAGACCCCAAAGACAGGGAATCTTCATTGCTCAGTATCATTAATGGATCCGGGAGAAGAAAATTCTAAGAATAATGGTGGAATATGTTTTTGCCTAGAGAAATAGTGTAGAATTTATTCATTCATCCATTGGGTAAATGCTAATTAACCCTGTACCAGATTAACCATGTACCCAACACTGACCCAGCTCTGGGATCTCATTGATGAGCTAAACTATATGTGCTCCCCATAAGGAAATGACTCCTCCCCATCTCTATCCCCATGCCCCTCTATTATATGTGTATCTACTGTATCAGTGTTGAGTGATGGTGCCCTGAGATAGTTGTTTTGCTCAGGTCAGTTTGAGGCTATAGCATGTGGGTGGGGATCAGTTTTTCCCCCCAGTGAAGTTGACATTCCCAGTATCTATCATCCTTGGGAGTTGTTGGAGTCTGAGTCAGGGCTTCTGGTAGGAGCCCTTTGGTTGGAAAAGAGGAAATTCTTTTATCTGAGTCCCATGAGGATGGTCAGCAGAGAGCTTGGTGGGGTGTCACCTTATGGGGATCTTATGGCCCCTGAGAAACCTGTGGAGAAGATTCCTTGTGTGTGAGATCCAAGGTGGAATAGTGACACCTTGTTAATGGGGCAGCCTGGTGTCAGCTGGGAGCTGGAGAATTCAAAGAATGATCTGTGTCTGGGCCTTGGTGAGGGCTGCTAAAGGGAAAGCAGTGCTCTCTCTCTTTCAATGGTCATTTTGGGGTTGACAGGGGTCAGGTTCCCAGGATCAGTTTAGTTTCCAGGGCTAGAGGTCCAGCCTCCCTTCTCCATCTGGAAAATGTCCTTCCATGGTTGTTATTACTGTCCATGTAAGGGAGCCAGCTGGTTATTTTACAGGGTGCATCACCTGTAATTTCAGACCTGAGTGTTATATTAATTCTGTGTTTAGTTCAAGTCCTATTTTAAAACCGCAGAAACAGCAAAACCTCTTTAAAACCTCTGAACAGCAAAAATGGTGAGGGTCCGAAGGTCACTTTCATTCTCGCAAGATCGACAAAAATAACATGCAAGTGATGAGCTCTGTTAGTGCTCTCAAGCACATTGTCTCCCATTGTCAATTATTATGTAAGGAACAGGGCGGTCGTAGGTGAGAACATCAACCTCAAAGCAACAGTGATTTTTAATGAAAACTTGATCTTGACAGAGTGTGACTCCCCAGAACCACCCAGTGATTTTCATTGTCACCAAAGCATTAGGAGGCTGGCGCTGGAACTCCCGTCTCCCGGCTTGTGTACAAACGCTGACTCTGGCTTCCCGGCGGCGCCTGCGTGATACCTGAGACAAGGAGGAAGGCGCCGACTCTCCCTGCGGTTTGTACCAGTGCGTGTAAGCGCCCTATTACCAGAGGTGTCCCGGACAAAGGTCATGTTCTTCTTTAAGATGATAAAGTGTCTAAGTTATAGCTTATTCAGAGTCATGTTGACTTCTTGAACAATTATGTAACTTTTTATTTACTGAATGATCAACCATTATTTGTACTATTTACAACCTCTTTCAACTTCTCAGAGCCAGCGTTTTCTTCCCCTGTGTAAACTGAATGTCAGGCATATGTTAAAGAAAGTCCAGAAGTTACAGCGTGTTTATTATTAGTAAAGGATAGAGAATAACCTTGTTATCCTTCCAAGAGTGAAAAGTAAGCAAACTAAATGTATATATGTTAAAACTAAGAACTTTTCAGTTTTGGTGGTTTTTTTTTTTTCTAAACCAAATGTTAAGAGACAGTTTAGCCTGGTGAATAGCTAGTGACTGAAGAAGTTAAGATTCTAACCCCGATAGTGGGATACTGAGAAAGTATCACCTATCCTGCTCCCCTTGAAGGTGAGAGTAACCCTTCACATGATTTTGTGGGAACAAAACTTTAAAGTCGTTTGTGCAAAGCTTGATTCTATTTGCTAAGAGGATTCCTTTAATATCAAGACATCAACATTTAATATTGACTGATTTAATATTAACCCAGCTTAAATATCCCCTCCCTTTGGTTTTGGAAATAGACTAAGAAAGTAGAGAACCTTTTGCATTGTAATGTGAAAACAAGTCTTTATAAAATATTCCAACATCAGCTCTTGGATTTGCTTCTCTTTGATAAGAGATCAAACAGAGGGTGTGTCCCCCTTGGGGAGTTACCTTTCCAGACAAACTGGTCTCTAATGCCTTTCAGAATCTCACAATACTCCCATGAAAAGAGCACCAGGCTGGTCGCATTCAACTTAAATGCTTTTATTGACAATGTCTTTGAACAATAAGCAAACAATGCTTAGATTTTCATTCAAATTCACTTTCCACATGTCAAAAGACCTCAAGGTAGAAAAAAATAAAATAAAAATATAAATATCTGAGAATCCATCTTAATAAATAAATTAAAAACACAATAAAACGTTTTCATGGAAAACTGTTAATGTCAGGACATTCAGACCACCTCAACAATGCATGATCAGTAACATTACAATGAACATTGATGTTGAAGAAAAACTACAGTACATGGATAGAGCTATTTATTTCTATCTACTAGAAAATAAAGTCGTATCTTTTCTTACTTTAATATTGGTCATTGCTAATCAGAACACACTATTGCCAGGAACACAGTAGTTATTGTTAAAATCAGCTGCACTAGATACAATTTGAAAATATCCAGCACCAGGTTAATTCCAATAATGAACCCAATAGATTAGTTAATGCTATGAGAAGACTAAAGAGAAAGAGAAAAGAGACACAGACCCAGGCCTGGCTCAACATGCTACTAACTACCAGCTCTCAGATGTGTCACTGGGAACAATACACACTCCATGCGTTTTTTGCTACATCTCCGGAAGAGGTAAGGACTTGAGTCCACAAGAGGATGCTTTCAAGTCCCTGCGGCCCACAGCCTGGTGTGTTTCACGCACAGATCAGGTCCTCCCTAGGTCTACCAGAACCCTTGAGGGAAGACGTGTTTCTGCTCTCTGTAATGCACCAACTCGGGCAGTGGCACTTACGTGTGCCTCCTGCCTCCTCTTCCCTGCCTGCTCACAGGGCCAGCAGCGTGGGTGAGCTGAGCGAGTCAGAGGAGGGCTCATTGCTGCTGCTGCCCTTGCGGTGGGCGGCCGCACAGCTGGGGAAGGAGTCAGCCTCCGGGTAGGTGAAGACGAAGGAAGACGTGTAAGTAGTGCAGCTGGGAGTACAGGTGACCACCGGGGTACACAGCGGCTCCAGCTCTGTGGCCATGGGCCCCATCCCCAGGGAGCCACCGTGCAGGGGCTCCCAGTCTGCTGCATAGAAGGAACCAGACAGGTCCATGTCTGGCACGGAGCGGGCCGTCTCAGAGCCACTGGGCCTGGATGAAGCTGGGAACAGGAAGTCATCAAAGGGCTCAGCCTTCAGCTCCACGCTGCTGATGCTCTTGACTGGCTCCACGGAGGGCTTGGGGGGCTCAGGGTCACTGAGGAGGGGCAGAGTGAAGGGCTCCTCGGATTCTGGGGTAGCAGCCTCGTGCAGACCCCCACTCAGATCAAGGGAAGTCACCGACATCTCTTCTGGGAAGCCCAGGTCAGCAGGGATCTTGCAGGCGGGTCGGTGAGCTGCCAGGATGAACTCCAGCTTTTCCTTCTCCTTCAGCAGGTTGGCAATCTCAGTCTGCAAAGCAGACTTCTCATCTTCTAGCTGGTCAGTCTCCTGTACAGAGGAAGAAAGGAGAGCATAAGCCACGGTCTTCCTAGGGACCCTGCTCCCTGTGCTCAATCTCCAACTTGCCCCTTAAGTTGTAGAAAGTGGCCCATGGGCTCTACCCACCGCTTGCAGCGTGTCGGTCAGCTCCCTCCTCCGGTTCCTGCATTTGGCTGCAGCCATCTTATTCCTTTCCCTTCGGATTCTCCTTTTCTCTTCTTCTTCAGGGGACAGCTAGAAAAATCATTTCAGGAGACTGACATTCAGTAACAGTGTTTGCCATCAGTTCCAGTCACCCATCCCTGTGAAACTGGCTCCTGCTGCTTCCTGGCTTCCTGGCACCTCTCCTGTGAAGCCATTGCTAACCTGCAATTGCAGGCTGGGTGTGACTTGCATTCAAAATAAGATTCTCAGCAAGAGAACAAAGAAGAGTCCACTCTAAAAGCAGGAGGGGTAAGAACCCATCGGGGATCCTCCTGTAGGGAGGAAACTCTTGGGGTCTTTTTAAGACTATCAGAGGCTGACTTGGCATGGGAAGGGCTTGGAGTCAGGGTTTCCTGCCTAGTCAGTTACAGCAGTGGCTTCACTCCTCTGGGCTCCCCATTTCCACCAAAGAACCAGACCCTCCTCCCTGTGCCAAGGTATCAAAGGACTCACCTGTTCCACCTTGCCCCTTCTGCCAATACTCTGCGCTCGGCCTCCTGTCATGGTCTTCACCACTCCGGCCCTGGAGTAAGCCCCAGCCGCGGGAGTGGGGACTCCGTAGGGGTGGGGGGCTCTAGTCTGGGATGGGGCCACGGAGGAGACCAGGGTAGGCTGCACCAGCCACTGCAGGTCTGGGCTGGTAGAGATGGCAGTCACCGTTGGGATGAAGTTGGCGCTGGACACGGCCAGATCCGTGCAGAAGTCCTAGAATGAAACAGAGGGGAAAGCTGACGTGAGCGAGCCGGCTCAGGACACAGGTGGGGTGAGTTGAATTTCCAGGCCCGCAGGCAGCAGGGACCGAGCTCGAGAAGAAACGGTCCTGCCGCGGACTGCTGAGTCTTTTTTATAAGCCCCTCATCTTGGATGAAAGGGCTCCCTTTTTCCACCCTAGAATTCCGCAGCGCAGTGCCTTTCTCCTCTACCCTGCTGCTGCGTTCCCGTTATCCCTTCAGCATCACTCGCTTGAAAGGGAGTTTGTTATAAATATCCCTGACGTCTGCGCTGACGCAGGCGCCGCTCCGGAGTCTCCTGAATGAACTCGCTTTTTATCAATGAAACCGCCTTACACACCCGCCTGCGTTCACCCTCCCACCCCGCCCCTCCTCCCTGCTCCAGGCTGCGAGGGGAGAGGGGGTTGTCGCTCTTTGCCGCCTCCCGGGAGGAGCCCGGCTCTAGTTTGCGAGTCTTCGCTCGGGATGCGTCTGCCCCGACTGCTGTCAGAGGCCACTTCTTGAGCGCCGGCCCGAGACAGCAGGGAAGGAACCTGCCCGGGCAAAGGGGGCCCGGCTGTTACTCTGCCGAGCGGGCGGGAACGCCAAACGCCTGGGACTCCCGGGTCGGGGTTGCTCCGGGGCCGTGACAGCCTTCCTCCCGGGCCAAGGGGTCCCGGACTCCCTGAGCGTCCCGTCCCAAGTCTCCTCCCCGGTGACCCCGAACCCCAAGGCGGCGGGGAAGCCAGCTTACCTGCGCATTGACGGGAGAGCCCATGCTGGAGAAGGAGTCGGCGGGAGAGTGGTAGTAGGAGAGATTGTCCCCGGCCGGGGAGGCGCTGCTGCAGCGGGAGGACGACGCCTCATAGTCGGCATTGAAGGTGGAGAACATCATGGTCGAGGTTAGTCAAAGCCGGGGAAAGGGGCTGAGGGACGAAGACAGGCAGCGCTGGGAAGGAGCACGGTCACTGCTCGCTCGCTGCGCCGCCGGCGGCTGTCTCTCGGCTCTCAGGGGCTTGCTGCAGATGCGGTTGGAGTACGAGGCGCCGCAGCCACTGCTTTTATAACAGCATTTTATGAATGAGCGCAACGCGTCACCGGCGCAAACCATCTCGCGGCGCAGGGGTGACGGGCGGGCCTGGACTCGTCTGAGTCCGCCTGGCCGCCCCCGCCGTCCGCGCCGTCCCCTACCACCGTCTTTCTGTGTGTCATATCTTGTAAGAGTATCGTCTTCTGGGCCTAAGGGGTCTCGCGGACCCCCTAAGGTGAGGGATTTCGGGGGTTGTTCCCCCATCGCCACAGGAATCGGCCGTGGAAACCTGCTGACGCAGATGTCCTAATATGGACATCCTGTGTGAGTGGGGAGGGACTGACGGGAACTGCTCGCGAGCTGCAGCCAACACCGAGGGTGCAGCGCGGGGGGGAGGCGGGGGCCGCGGCCGGGGGAGGGGAGGCGGGAAACGCGGAGAAGGCGAGCGAACATTCGCACCTGGTTCAATGCGGACCCTTGTTCCCAGGGTGGGGGTGGGGCGGCGGGGGACGCCTTTTTGCCTGTGCGCAAAACCCGGGCAACAGTTCTGAGATTCAGGTAGAGGAGAAACAGGTACACAACCCCCCCACCCCCCCCGCCAAGGGAATGCGTCTCCACTCCCAGCCCCAACTGGAGCCCCGACTCAGCGCAATCTGGGGGAGCAGACCTTTCCCCCGCATCCCAAGGCCCCCCGGGCGCCGGCGATACTTGGTCTGTCAACTGTGCTTGGAAGTACCAAGTCGGAGGATCCAAAATAGAGAATACAAGAACCGACTTTATCTACGAGACTGGGTGTTTTAATTTTCATTTGACTTGTTTTCATGGGAGACGGCGCAGGAATGCTTTCCCTCAGCCTGACGTGAGGGTATCCGCGTTCCTGTCAAATCCCTGGGACTCTCGCCGATAAACATGTGCAAAACCTTCAGTCAAGGAGGTTCGCAGGGGTCGTTTGCCTAGTGTGGGGCTCTGGGGACAGGGGATACATGGACAAGGTCATCACTTCGGGGTAACCTGGAGGGGGGTGAACTCTTAGGAGAGCGGCAAGTCCGAGCTGGAGAAGTGGGGGCGGATCGGTCCCCCAGGAAGCCGGGCTGACTGGGAACTCGCAGCGGGTGATTTTCCAGCGCGGACTTGGGGGGGGGGGCGGGCGGAGAACGCGGTGCACTGGAAGGACTGTACCCGGTGGCGCCCAGGCCTGAGGCTCGGCCTCTGACAACCCAGGCGTGGTTCGTTGGCCTGACAAACGGGGTTTGGGAACAGCTAGGTGCTCAGGAGTGCGCCGCATTACCCAATGCCCCCAACCTCCTGCTCCTCTGCAAAGGACAGTCGGGGTCGCACTTCTGCGTCTCGGTCCCAGCGCCCCGGCCCCCTTCTGGGCGCGAAGTTGCGGGTCCCCGTAAGCTCCCGGGTCCCCTCCCCCATTTTGCTGGCCCGAGGGTCACGGTGGGCCCTAGGAGAAGCGCGAGGTGCGATCAGGGCAGTGGGCGGGTCTTTTGGGGTGCGCTAGGAGCGGGACGGCGGACCTGCCTCCCGCCGCCGCACCCTGGAGCCAGGCGATCCTGCTATAGATAGTAACAGGGAAGCGGCTGTTTACAGCAACACTGCGCCGCCAGGGCCGTCTCCAAGCGACGCCGCGCGACCGGGCGCGCCGTCGGCCTGGCGAGGCCGCCTCCCTCCCAGCTCCCCGGGGGCCTTGGCCTCGGCGGCCCTGCTGCGGCCACTCCCGCCTCCTGACATCATCCCGCCGGGTCCAGCGGGTTGAGTGCGGCTCGCGCCCGGCTGTGCGCTAACCTCCATTCTTAGAGATGCGAACCCGGCTGGAGGAGGGCAGGGAGGCGGGGATTCATGGAACTGGGCCACTTGCTATTTTTGCATTCCTTGTCACAGGCAGAGGTGAAAACAGAATTTCATCATTGTATGTCACTGGTTTATGTTGGTGGGAATTTAGGCTTTTTTTTTTCTCACCTAGAAAAAAAAGGAAAGAAAAGGAAAAACACATAATACATAAACACAGACTTCTCAGAGCTGCTCTGAATCCTAAAGCAACCACTTGGCCTTCAGTTCTAATTCCATCACCCGTCAGGCCTGTTCACTGTCCTTAAGTATTTATGGGGGGTGGAGGCCATGTAAGCTAATTTCATCTCTCTTTCTCTCTCTCTTTCTCTCTCTCTCTCTCTCTCACTCTCTCTCTCCGCCCCCCCTCTCTTCCCTCTTGCTAGCTTAGGACAAAGTGAGTTGCCTGCCCTTTGAATTCCTAGCTAGATCTAGCCTTGCCTTCCACACATAACTGGATCTCAGGCTACTTAAGAGAAAACCTAGAATAATTTAACTCACTTACTCTTCCTTCAGAGTCAGAAGCAGATCAGGCCAACACCTAAAGGATGTGTCAGAAATTTGATATCATTTTGTGATATCAAAATGTGACTTATTTTGTTTTACTTAGCCCACCTTACCATGGAAAAAACATAAAGAAAGAAAATGGGTCTTTGGATGAGCCTATCTCATTCAGATAGTTTAACTCTTCCCTTCCTTGCACCATTCTAACCAGACAATTGGAGACTTAATCTATCCTCTGAAAAGGACAGAACCACTCGCCCATTCATTCTTGAATTTATATAACAAAGATCATTGAGAGCCTCCTGCACCCTGACCAGGATGAACCTATCGCTACCCTCAAAGACATGGCAGCCTTGTTTGGGAGACAGAGTCAAAGCGAATCACAGGATGGTGTGAGAGGTTAGAACAGGGTGCTATGAGATAAAGAGGAGGGCTTGGGAGCAGGTATTAGAGGAAGCCAGTGTGATATGGAGATGGCCCCAGGTCCTATTGTCCTCAAGCCAGCACTTCTTCCAGGAAAACAAGTGCTCAACTGGAAGCAGTGGTATCTGATGATAACCATCTCAGATTCCCTCTCCTGCCCTGTTTACATAAACTTGTGATTCCCTCTAACACACACTCAGCTCAGTCTACCGGTCATGTTCATTTCAGGACTGCAAACACCTGTGTGTTAAATGGAGCTCACATGAGTTAGCCTTAAACAATGGCAATCAAAACCAACATGTCAAATTATCTTTGCAGAGGTCAAGGTAACTTTGAGACAGACATGTTTGTGTGTCTCTGTGAGCATGGCGCTGCCTCCAAGCAGGGCAGGAATTCCATGTTTTAGACATGTCTGAGCACATAAAGTCAAAACCTAGGTAGTTTGTGCTTATCTGTGTACTGAGTTCCTTCTATTTGGGAACCCAGTAGTAAAAAGGAGATAGCATCCCACATTCGATTTTAATTCAAATTTTAAACAAATCTATTTTCCCTCAGCAACTGTTCCTTATAGATGCAGACTTTTCCTACTTTGCACTCTCTGTGTGACACTTGAATGGAGAGACCTGACTAGCTCCAAGCATTGGTTCAATAACTCTGGAAGTCCCTGCACATTGTTTAGCCTGGTGTTATTGCAACATTAAGTGAAAGGCTGCTGTCTGTGCCGCCTACGTAAATGCTGCCGCACACAACTTGTCCCCAGCATGCAGAAGTAGTTATTTATTTGGGGAAGTGTGGTCTAGTGGTGAAGGCTTGTGGTTGGAGCACGGGACCAGAACTCAGGAAGATACGCATAGCAACTCGTTCAAGGACATGGGGAAGTCGCTTTTTAGACTTATGTATCATCTACGCACTTCTGGCCTTTGTCTTTTTCCTGTACCAATATTCACTTAACATCTAGCATGATGCCTGTCCCATAGTAGGTGTTCAGTAACTATCTATGAATGCCTGTCCTTATCCAAGCAAGGTGAATATGTATTGTCCTTTGTGGGACAATAGAGGAATATTATATTCTTTGGATCTTTGGAATGTTCTTTTAATTTTTGGAAAGGCTGAATAGGCTGAGTCTTTTATTCGTGGGTATGAATAGGCAAAAATTGGGAAAGAGAAAATAGCAAGATGTTTGGGCTATTTTCAGCGGGTGCAGCCACTGTTTATAAAGAACACCCCAGTGCTTCATGATGAAAGATCAAACTTACCCTTGTTATTGAGCTTCATGAGAAACAGACAGTGCCCATAATATAATGCCACATTGTCGATTGTGACAATGACTGCGTTACCACCACCCTCTAATTTATTCATTCTAAATGTCTGTACCCAGCAAGGGGGAGAAAGCATTCCATGATTCCTGCAGGACTCACACACACGTGAGCCCAGTGAGGGTTTTAGGGGTCAAGGTTACTCACCCTGTGGTGCAGAGAATAAAAAGACTGTCCCTATTTTAAAACAGTGGAGGCACAGAATTATTACTGCCATCCACACACACACACACACTCACACACACACACACCACCAACACTAATTAGCACAAGGGATTTAGCCTCTTTGGGAAAAACTGTTTTCATTCTGAACAACTCTTGGCTTGTAGACAGGAGATGATGATTCAATGAGATCCCCAATCTTCTGCTAATGTAAGCATTTGAACAAAGCTCTGTGTGGTCACTGGAACACACTCCATCTGGAGCCGAAGAAACTGGAAAACAGCTATGATATCTAAGAAGGACACATTTCAGCCCAAGTGTGCGGCCTCTTTTGCCACAACTGGAACATCGGTCCCTCAATCTGTCATTGGTGCTGAACCTCCCTTCAGAAATAAGAGCTCCCCCCTGGCAGACAAGGGAATCTTCAGGCTGTCAGCCCCTCTCATGTCCTGAGCTGACCTTCAGCTCTGGTAGACTTGGCTACTGGAATGCAAAAGGAATCCCATCTACGTCACTAAACCTATGGGACAACAACACACCCCGATGAAGAAACCTCAGCTGCAGGGCTCCCATCCAGAGAGAGAGTCTTGTAATCAGCCAGGGCAGGGCTGGGGATGACTAAAGTGGGCTGGCATATGACGTGCTTCAAGGTGTTAAGCCATCCCCAGAATAGTTACACCATTTTATGCACTGCCTTGCTCAATAAAATAAATCTTTTAAAAAGACATTAATAATTATAGCGCAGACAACACTGACCCCCGCCTTCCTAAGCTAGAAAAGCCCTGACAGAATTAGGCTGCCTTCTGACCTGTTGGTCATAGTTTCATCCTCAGCTGTGAATGTTCTCTGTCATAGTCTGATATTTGTGTTCTAAAGAAAATTCCCAATGGCAACTCCCACCTAAAGTCTGATTTTCTCCAATCAAACCTTACCTAGAGTGACAATGCCTTAGGAATGACTTGTGAGGGTCGGGCATGGTGGCACATGCCTGTAGGCAGCAGCCTAGGAAGCTGCAGCCGGGGCCAGAGATCACCGTTCGAGTCCCGCCGGGGGCACATAGTGAGACCTAGTCCCCAAAAAAATAGTTGGGCATGGTGGCGCACGCCTGTAATCCCAGCTACCTGGGAAGCTGAGGCTGGGGATTGCTTGAGTCTTTGGTACCCTGGACAACGTGAGCCTGTGGTTTCACAGGCAAAAATAGCAAGACCTAGTCTCAAAAAAAAAAAAAAAAAAAAGGAATGACTTGTGAAAATTCTCAAGGCTACTCTTTGAAGGATTTTACTTTCAGGCTTTGACCCACCCAAAATGGTGAGGTAATTAGCTCATATGCTGAAAATCTACTCTCTCCCTTGGAAGGATTCTAAATTAAGTCACAACACTAAACACTAAATCATAGTGACTGCATAGTGACCAATTTATAGGATTGTACCTAGAACAAATCTTATACTCCTTTCCAGAGTCCACCAAGTATATGACCCCCTGGTCTGCCTAGCCCTCCAGTCTCGTCTTGAATAATTTTTCCTCATTCCCTCCACTCCAGACACATCAGCCCTCTTTCTGTTCCTCAAATGTGCCTTGTTCTGCAGCTGAGTCTTCGTACTTGCTGTTCCCTCTTCCCCCTCAATCTTGACAAGTTGGTTCTTCCTCATGTTCAATATCTGCTTGAATATCCCCTCTCCAGGAAGCCTGTTTTCTGCCCAAAGTTGGATCCCACTTCCTTGCCCTTCGGCTACCCTTTGTCACATTGCCTGCTTTCATAGAACTTATCACTGTGCTTATCCTGTTTATGTTTGTACAGTTTTCATTATTTGTTTGCTCCTACTAGACCATAAATGCCACAAAAGCAGGGACCTTATCTTATTCAGTAGGTATCTATCCTCAGTGCGGAACTTCTTGGTAGGCATGCAATAAATGTTTGTAGAATGCATCTGCATTAAGCAGAAAGCTCATAGCCTTGCCGGGCACGATGGCTCATGCCTGTAAGCTTCAGCCTATAAAGCGGCTGGGGTTAGGGATCGCGGTTCGAGTTCCGCTCGGGGCAACACAGCAAGACCTAGTCCCAAAAAATAGCTGGGCATGGTGGCGCGTGCCTATAATCCCAGCTACCTGGGAAGCTGAGGCTGGGGATTGCTTGAGTCCATGGTACCATGGGTAACGTGAGCCTGCGGTTCCACAGGCAAAAATAGCGAGACCTAGTCCAAAAAAAAAAAAAAAAAAAAAGCTCATAGGCCATTGTTGATGCGGCTGAAAAGGCAGCATGGGCCCTCTTTTGTACAAAGGGGGTTGATGGGAAATTTCTTGCCTGCATCCTCAAAGTGAGGGATCCAAAATCCTGATCAGCATCTCCCTTATCAAGCAAAGGAATTTCAATGCTTATACCAAAGGGAACACCCATCCTTAAAACTGTATGAACCCTATCATGTCAGCAGTCTAAATGTTTCCACCACCTGCTAACCAAGAAGAATAGGTTTACATCCACCACCCCTTCACCAGGAAGTAGTAACCAGCACAGTGACCAAGTTCCTCTGAAGGTGGATACCCCTCCCTATACTACCCCTAGATTCCTTCTTTTTGGGGTGTGGTTTTTGTTTTGTTTTGTTAGAGACTAGGTCTTGCTATGTTACCTGGGGTGGTTCCCACCCCCTAGACTCAAGTGTTCCCTAGCCTCAGCCTCCCGGGTAGTTGGAATTACAGGCGGGCGCCACCACACCTGGCTCCAGATGCCTTCTTATTCATAAACAGCCTAATGCTACAAGCAATTCTTTAGAAAATATTTGGGCATAAAGATAAAAACCTACCCAATTTTTCAGCTATTAAGTGCTGATAATAGAATCTTTTAGCTCCAATGCTAAAATGATCATGGTATTCTTTTTTTTTTTTTTTTTGAGACTAAGTCTTGCTATTTTTGCCCGTGGAACTGCAGGCTCAAGTTGCCTGGGGTACCACAGACTCAAGCAATCTCCAGCCTCAGTTTCCCAGGTAGCTGGGATTACAGGCGTGCGCCACCACGCCCAGCTAATTTTTAGGGACTAGGTCTCGATTCATGCCCCCCGCAGGACTCGAACCGCGATCCCTGGTCCCAGCCGTGGCTTCCTAGGCTGCCACCTACAGGCATGCGCCACCATGCCCGGCCAATCATGGTATTCTTTCAAGTAATTTTTTAAAAATACTAAATTGTAAAATAACATTTTATTTAAATTTTTGTTTAAATTTAGAAGTAGGCTAAAATAAAGCCAGTATGTAAGTTCCATGAGGGGAGGGAAAAACTGATATTTCCCCAGTGCTAAAAACAGCACTTGGCACAACAACCAGTATTGAAAACACAGAGTTATGGCCAGAGTTTTGCTAATACTTTCATGAACGTGCTCCACCCCCACCCCCAACCGACCCCTGTCCCAGCAAGTGTTTACTTGGCTTCTTAGGCAATACAGCATCACGGAGAATGTGGCTAGGGTCAGGTCAGTATCTGTTGATTGTTTGCATTGCACAGAAAAACTGGAGTGTCACATACCACAGGATCACCTGAGGCCTGGATGCATGCCTCCATCAGCCCATCTGGATTGGAGCTGATCTCCATGGTTACAGAGCTCCACGTGCGTGCCTGCCTGCTTCAGATTGCTTGGCGCTAAGGAATGGGTTCAGACCACACGAGTCTTCATCTGAATTGTTTGGCAGAACTATCTTACTCTTTTCTCCACATTAATCAAGGGGCTTGGAATAAATCATGGGTGACCTGCCGAGAGAAGGAGTCTGAGTGAAGAGCCTTCACTTTCACCTAGTCTCTGCCCTGAATGGGCCACATCACAGTAGATGGGGATTTGAGAGCACATTTGCTACTGGTATTTCAACATCCCAGTCAGATTTATTTGAACCCAGAACTTCATCCAGCTGGTATCTGACTGAGCTTGGAACTTGGAAAAGAGTGTAGCAAGGAGTTGTGAAATAGGCTGAGAAAACAGAAAAAGCCAGATGTTCTTCAAATAGCACTCCACTCATTGGCCCATCCAATCAACAAGCTCATTAAAAGATCACTCCAAACTACAGTGAGTATTTTGACACTTCTTACCCATTTCTGGCCATATGGTAAAGAAGCACATTAAAAAAAATAGTAAAGAGAAACAAAAAAATCCAAAGTAAGTGATTTTAGATTGTATACTTAGATAAATGTAGCTAGCCCTGAGGTATTTATAGCACAAATGAAAGCTGAGATTAATTTAGTTGTTTTCTTATCAGAGATCTCTCTGATAAGTCCCTGCTCTCTCTTTTTCCACAGGTTCCAGAATTCCCTTTAGGGAAGAAATGTATTTCACATACCTTAAATTATTATTACCTTGCATAAGAGCCAGAAAAAACAATTACCTACAAGTACTAGGGTATATGGTTCTACGAAGTTGATCCTTTCTTAACTCAAATCAGAGTCAATTACCCAAGTCTTTATTCTTCATTGAACACATTTTCAGACCACCAACGATGTGCCAATGATTGAACTCTGTAGTAAACAGAAAGTTTCCTACTAACATGAAACTTACAGTCTAGTAATGTAATAAACAATAAAATAAACAAAAATGTCAGCTAGAGGTATGTGCTAAATAGGTCATTCAAATGGAGGGATTTGTTGGGAGTGGGCTGCTCTGCTACTTTAGGTTGGGTGGACAGAGGTGACGTTTGTCATGAGACATCAAAGTCAAGACATAACCATATGGAAAGATAGGGAGCAGAGCATTTGGGGCAGAGGAACTGCTTCCCAAATTTAAAGTTGATTTATTCAGAAATATAGCTGTTGATTTCCCCCTATCTCTGAATCCAATGAGCCTTCTGACCCAGCAAGGTGCCCCTCAATCCATAGTGTCTGTTACCAACAAATCATCTCTCCTGCCTGGAGACCACAAACACCAACTTTTAGATCATGCTACCAGTTTGGAAATCTCCCACCTTTTCCCAGTTTAGCTTCCTCCTTCGCTGTCCTTACACTTCAAACAGGATACGGACAGTTGTATTTCATTTTCATGCAATAACGATCCATATGGATCCTTCTTATAAATGGCTCCACGTTTAGGAAGATCTCTCTCAAAGGCTTAGAAAGTGTTAAAAGAAAGTCCTGAAAAAGTTATGTAAATTGCCCTAAACCAGACTTTGAGGTTTTCCAGGGCCCATTTTCACAGGAATTTGAAAACAGGCGCATTCCATTTTGCTCTTTGTTAGAGAGCTATTGACAATAAACAGAGTTCAGTTTAGAATTTGTACTGTAAAATAGCAGAACACTGAACAAACCAAGCTTTCTCAACCACGGCAATACTCCTTGGATTCTGCTGGGTTCCAGCAAGCAAGCATGTTTGGGAAGTGCATGGGGGACTAAACTCTCAAAGTATTAGTTTCTTGAATTCTTTGTTATTTCCACTGCACTGGAGGCTCCACAAGTCATGCTCAGCATCCACCCATCTTCAGTTCCCATAAATATTATGTCTACACAGAACTATGTGAACTATTTCATCGTTGGAATGTGAACCAGGCTGTGAAAACTTGCTAATGGGAACACTCTAAGAAGAGCATTTAAAACTTAAATGATAAAATTCGATAGAAAAGGGAAGAAGGGCTACAGTCTTGTGTATGTAATTAGGGAAAGAAGATAGCTCAGGCCCCCTGGTTGATTATTCAGGCCACACTTGATTGTTTAAGCCCAGCAGCAATGTATGCTGACACATTTCTGGGGGCACTAGGGTGACTTTCATTACAGCAAATAAAAGAAACTGAATTCAGTTTTTACTTCATTCTTAACGTAGTTGGTACTAATTGTTCCAGGCAACGGAGACCAAGGGAAGCCAAGGCAGCGACTGTCAACTGGCAGTGATTCCTGGGAAGGAGCAAAGTATCGACAGCAGCTGCCAAAGCATTCTGGAGCTGAGGACTCAATTCAATTTGGTACAAGCTTCTGAGGCAGGCACTGTCTCCCATCTTTGGCAGTCCCAGTCTCTAGAACATTTGTGAAAAGGCATCGTAACACGGAGAGGACAAATTAAATAGGAGTTACTAGTATTACACATATGTTCTCTGCCCCCATCACCCACTCTTCTCCTCAATTAAGCCTACTCTTATTCAAATCTCAAACTGAAAATGTCATCGCTTCAAAGAGAACCTGCCTAAGCACCCAGGCTGAATTAGGAATACTTTAGAAGCCCTGTTCCACCCTAAACGTTGCATTTATAGCACAGAACACCATTTTGAAATAATATGTACTTGTTGAGAAAGTAATCAGGCTAACACCTAAAACATAAGTTCCACAAGGATAGAGATCTTTATGTTCATCCCGGTAAATTAGAGAAGGCCTGGTGTTGGTAGCCGGTAATTATTTATTGGATTTGTTTGGTGTCTTCCCATGGTAGGAAAGCAGAAAACTTATCTATTTTATTCATCATTAACTCTCCAGTCCCTAACATGGCACCTGGCCATGTAATAACTGCTCAAAAATACGTCTTGAATGAATGAAAAAGTCAATAGTAGTAATAGTATTTATTGAGTCTTTTCTCAGGGATTATACTGAGTGTTTTATAGGTACATTATGTTACTTGACAGCTGCTAAAATTCAATTGTATCGGTGTATAATTTGACCATTTTGGTTGAATAAACTCAATGCTTTAAAAAAACAAATAATTGACTTATAATTCTCTACATCCACAATGGGTAATTGGGCTAAATTTTCTCCCCAGTATAGTAGTGCCCTGGTGACCTGAATAAGTGAATTTATGTCCCCAGGTATAAACAAGATACCAGGGAGTGACTGATGAGGAAAAAAAACTCAGTCTCTTGCTTAGATTGGTTAGAATTATAGTCTCAGTTTTCATTTGTGCATTGGCCTTTGGATGGGGGGAATACAAACACACACACATATATACATATTTTACATATGTGTGTGTGCGCGTATATATATAATGTATTATGCTGGCTGAATTAGAGTCATATGCAACCACAGAACATACAGAGTGTTTCTACTTCTGCCAGAGGAAATTTGGAACAGTAAAAAAGCAGTACGGGCCAAATCTTGCCTAAGATGCTGGTTAAACTGGCTTTGCTGGTGTCGCCTGCACCTGCCTGGGACACCGGTTGGAAGGGCGGACTTGTTCTCTTCCCTGGGAACCAAGCCAACCTCCACCATTCAGCCCCATCTGATCTGGTTGAGCCAGGCACAGGGCCATCAGTAATCCCACCTCCCCAAATAAAACTGGAAGTGTTGGGTAGGTGGGGCATGGTTAGAGCAAGGATTAGACCAACTGGAAACAAAGTGACTGCCCTACAGTGGAAACAATTCCAAGAGCATTAGTTAAAGTATTATATTCCCACTACCAGGAACCCATCCTTGTGAGATTATGTTACTCCCCTTTACCAAAGAAACTGAAAATGCAGAGGTACACAGAGCAGGTCAGATTTGCTATGAAAATTAAATAATTCTTGCCTCAAATAGGACTGTAAAGGAAGATAAAAAATGATAAAATGAGGCCGGGCACGGTGGCTCATGCCTGTAAGCTTCAGCCTATGAAGTGGCCGGGCTAGGGATCGCGGTTCGAGTCCCGCCTGGGGCCGGTAGCAAGATCTAGTTCCAAAAAAATAGCTGGGCGTGGTGGTGCACGCCTGTAATCCCAGCTACCTGGGAAGCTGAGGCTGGGAATTGCTGGAGTCCGTGGTACCCTGGGCAATGAGAGCCTGTGGTTCCGCGGGCAAAAATAGCAAGACCTAGTCTCAAAAAAAAAAAAGATAAAATGGAATTTTCATAGAACTACAGATACTCAATTTTCAAAAGGATTTGAGTTTTAGATTGTTCTTTTGACTTCGTAGTATTAAAATATCTTCTCTGAAATGATGGTGAAGGTAGGTGGGAATTGTTTGCAAAATTAAAAGCAGGCAAACTGCTGGTTCCTAAAATTCAGCAGCATGGGGACCTCTGGGTTACTGTACAGAAGTATCCTTAGAAGCTTTGGATGAGAGTGGGGAGAAGAATCTTCACCTTTTGCTTGAGTAGAGCTGCATGTATGCTGGGTGGGCTCCACGTGAATTTGTCAGCAAATGGCACAACTGTGACTTTGCGTACAATGAATCATTTTCATGAGGCTCCCAGCATCCTTTTTCTCATACCCACTCAAGAACTAGTGGTCCTGCCGGGCACGGTGGCTCGTGCCTGTAAGCTTCAGCCTATGAAGCGGCCTGGGCTAGGGATCGCGGTTTGAGTCCCGCCTGGGGCCCGTAGCAAGACCTAATTCCAAAAAAAATAGCTGGGTGTGGTGACATGTGCCTGTAATCCCAGCTACCTGGGAAGCTGAGGCTGGGGATTACTGGAGTCCATGGTACCCCAGGCAATGAGAGCCTGCGGTTCCACGGGCAAAAATAGCGAGACCTAGTCTCAAAAAGAAAAAAGAACCAGTGGTCCTATGTGGTGTTCCTCGGCCTTATGGGAGGAACATGTCTGATAAGTTAATATATGCTAAACTTCATGAAGTCAATCTGTATTTGAAAATTAAGACTAGAAGCAAATGGCAAATGCTTTACTCCAAGGGAACAGACTGCTGATAATGGACCTTTAGGGGCAATGAGGGAGAATGACTCGGTAAAGGACACATCAGATCACACAGGTAAGCATTCATCCAATCTGTCGTCCACCTTGACGCTGCTCCACTTACAGGTCACCTTATTTTAAATTTGAAAATGCCTTCTGTTTTATGGTTTTCAAAGCCTTTTCATGGCATTACTTAGTGTGACCCTCCTAAGAATTTTGAGAATTAAGTAGGGTAGGTAGTAATGTCTTTTTTTTTTTTTTTTTTTGAGACTAGGTCTTGCTATTTTTGCCCATGGAACCTCAAGCTCACGTTGCCTGGGGTACCACAGACTCAAGCAATCCCCAGCCTCAGCTTTCCAGGTAGCTGGGATTACAGGCACGCACCACCACTCCCAGCTATTTTTTTGGGACTAGATCTTGCTATGTGCCCCTGGCAGGACTCGAACATCGATCCCTGGCCCCGGCCCCAGCTTCCTAGGCTGCCACCTACAGGCATGCACCACCATGCCCGGCCCTGGTAGTAATGTCTTTGCTGTGGAAACCTGGTGGGTGAAAGCTGGATTCAATAATAAGATGGGGAGATGTAGAAGGAAATTGTACCCTTTAATACTAATCAAATATTTATACACTATTTGGTATTTCTGTATCACCAACTAGTAATCACTAAATCATTTCAATCCTCTTAGGCCAAAGCAAATATGGGGTGTCAGTGAGTTCTCCAGATCCCATGAGGAAATAGGCTGAGGAGATCAATCTTCTTGTGGCTGGAAAAAATCATCAACATTGCAATACATCATGGTCTTTAAGATGCTTTGGTTGGTTAAATGGAATGGCTTAGCCAAACCACAGGCCAGGAGGAGGGTGTTGCACATGTGTACGCATATAAGCATGTATGAAACAAACTGCTGTTTTTGGGACCATCAACACTATAATCAGTATAGTTATTTCCCATATTAAAAACTCCCTGGGCCACACATCATGGCTCATGTCCATGTTTGGGTCATGATCAAAAGAACTAAGAAAAGAAAGAACCAAAATTTTGAGAGCTGGAGAAACACATGGAAACAGGTTTTCACTGATGCCCACCCAGCACAGGCACTGGAGTCATTTAGAACTCTGTCAGTATCCGTCTTCCTCCTATCTTCCCCATCCATTCCTCATCAATGCTCCAGTCACCACTTGCAGTTTTTCAGGTCATCTTCAACGTACAATGTAAATATTGCCTCATTATTCCTAAGTATAACCCAGATATACCAGTTCTTAGAGATCAAGACACTCTGTATTCCTGGAAATGGAAAAAGAGATTATAGAATTAGAAAGGGCTGTTTGATGACCAAAAAAACAATCTTATATCTGACTTTTAAATATTCCCTTGGCAGTGTCAGGACAGAAGGGAGACTTGCCTGACAATTTAATATATTTACTAGGTAAATAGTAAGCACTTGCAGTCCCTGTGACTTAATCAGAATGAACTTCATTATGATAAAGAGCTCTGCCCTTTGGTCCTATTTGCATTTAAGCAGACTCCTAATTTCATGAAGGAAGTTGTAGGCATGAATGCGACCAAGAGAGTGGGAGGAGAATGTTAGCAAGGATATTCATCAGCTGAGAGAAAGCAAAAAGGGGGTAATGGACTAAGAATAGAGCAGAGAGAACAGACACCTTCTTATCAACTCAGATCTATGAAAGTAATTTTACTTGTTTTTAACTTGAGGTTTGCATCAATCTTTCTCTGGGTTTTGAAAACATATTATCAGGTCATCTAAACCTTTTATGAAACATTTCAGACTTGTATGTGCATGAACCTGTGAAGATTTATTATATTTGACACCATAACTAAAGATTTTAAGGCATTCTTTTAAGCACAACTTGACTGAAACCCTGAGGGCTAGATTGCTATCTCTCTCTTGCCAGATGTTAACTTGGTTTCACTGATGGGAGCCCAGGACAAGGTTAAAACTGTTTCTGGAGACATTATTTGGGCCTCAGAATGTTTAACTTCACCAACACGTTAGTAGTATATCTTTTAAAAGTCTGGGCTTTTAAGACCAGAATTCTCCTCCACTTCATCTCCCCATCTCTGCCTTCACATCTCTGTTTTTATTTGAAGAGTCCAATAATCCACATTCCATTTGAATTACAATGGGCAGAAGGAAAAGTCTAAGATTCAGTGAGTCTAGGAGTAAAAGTACCTAGCCAGGTCCTTTGGGATTCTTTGGTACCTGCTCAGGCCTCAGAATAAAAATCTGTATCTCTCTGGGTGGAACACGGATAAATGATGTCATTCAACAGAATGAGGACCAGAAGGGAAATGTAGCCAAATCCTGCAGGGGGGGGGGCTCATGGTGGGGGGGATAGCACGGAATCCGCACATTAGGTAACAAAGGCCCCCAACTGCACCTGAGAACATAAACAAGTGTAACTGCGAAAGCAACAGTCTCTGGAATGAGGCAGAGAGGATAATAGTATTTCTGAGATGTGTGTGGGGGTGAGGGGGGAACGCGGGCGGGAGAGGGGGTATATAATACCAAATACTGGGCTGTGAAGACGTCCGGTCTGAGGGCTGTGACTCCTACATCGGACTTGGTCACAATGGAACTAAGTCATCTGTTGGGTTGTCATCGGCAGGCTCAAGCTGCACGTTGAGCACGTTTTCGCCTGGATCCCATCCTTGGCGACTGGTCCAGACCGCAACCTCCAGGATCTGTTAGAAAAACAAACAAGTGGGAGACAAACAACCAAAACAGCAACACGGTAGAGCGGGCGCCGGAGACCAAGCGCCGCCTCCCGCAGCCTCGGGCCAATCAGAAGCCTGTTGCTGGGCCCCGGTGTTTGGCCGCCTGACGTTCCCATGGAGACGGAAGAACGTTACACACTAAACACTGGGCGACGTTGACGTCCGTGCATTATATCCATGGAGACAACTGAGTAAACGTCATCCCACGGTCTCTCCGCCCTCCCTCTGAACCAGAGGCGACGCAGCCATCACGTGCTGCAAGCCGGGAGCGAGGCCTGGTGGGCGGGGCCTGTTGCCATGGCTGCAGCTGTGGCTGTTGTTGTTTGTTGCTGAAATTAGAAAATGCTGAGGCGGCGGTGGAGCCAGAACCGATTCTGGAACAGCGTCTCCCGCCCCCGGGCCAAAAAGGGTTCCCCAGCCCCTGGAAAGCCAGGACACCCCCTCGGCTGTCCCAGCACGCCTCAGACCCAGTTCCTGCGCCAAGATCTTCTGTGCTGCCTGTAACCCCAAACTGAGGGCCTAACCTACACCACCAGTCCTTCCACTCACTGGCCATAATTAACAAGGTGGTCTCCTGATCTCCTTGCCCTCCTCTGGATGACAGCTCATGGGACAACCACTGAAAAAACTGCTTTGCCCATGGATAGGAATAAAGCCCAGCCTAAAAAACTTCTTCACCCTTGGTGTAAACAGAAATCAAAGAGATTCAGAAAGAAGTTTGGATTTGTCATTTACACTTGAAAAGCAGCAGAACCGTTAGTCATTCATTCATTCCTGAAAGCTGTTGAAGACTTGAATGAGACCCATTTGAGAATAGTTCCTCTCAAAGGGAGAGAACCTTTAGAAATTCCTGAGAACACTGAAAAATGGGAAGGCCTGAAAAACCTAGGTCACTAGAAAGTGAAGATTTGGGTTCTACATTGCTTAATTTTGTCTTGACAATACACGCTTGCAGAATGTGAGAACTCACTCAGTCTGCCAGCCTCTTCTCCCCACTCTGGAAACAGTTATAGGAAAGAAGCAGCAACGAATTGTAAACAAAACCAGATCAAGTGTCCAGAGGAGTGAAAGATTGAGCTGACCATGTGAAGGCAACCACCAGGAACAGACTGGAAAATTTGAGTGCTAAGGCACAGCTGCAGAGGCCAGGACTGTGAAATGTCTCTGAATATTATAATCTTTCAGCCTAGCTGAATTTAAATAGTATCTTTTGTTTCTGAGAGGGTATTATTTAGGGGAGGACATAGTGTCTTTTCAGTGGTGGAGCCAGTAAGAGGGATTTCATTAAAATAAATAGGGTCTGGGCCAGGCATGGTGGCTGGCCTGTAAGCTTCAGCCTATGAAGCGGCCAGGGCTAGGGATCATGGTTCGAGTCCCACCTGGAGCCCGTAGCTAGACCTAGTTCTCAAAAAATAGCTGGGCGTGGTGGCGCACATCTGTAATCCTAGCTACTTGGGAAGCTGAGGCTGAGGATTTCTTGAGTCTGTGGTACCCCGGGCAAAGAGAGCCTGGGGTTTCACGGGCAAAAATAGCGAGACCTAGTCTCAAGAAAAATAAATAAATTAATAGGGTCTGATATTGGTGTAGAATCCCTCCATCCCTCCACCAATAGATGTGCAACCCCATCTCTGTCAAAAGAGCACTTTAGGGTTTTTTCCCTGTTTCTCCATACTGTCCCTCCCTGGCTCCCATGCAGGTATTTACTACCTGCCCACAGAACATATCCGTTCTCTTTCAACATTCCCTTGCTCCATCCTCTGACCTACCTATTACTCACCTCCATGACACTCTTCTCTAAACTGTCCTACCTTAACTCCCTTCCCACTCTATTGCCACTCCCCAGATTTTTACCTAGTTGACCAGCACTCCCCAAACCCTTGCCCATTCACCTATAGCTGCCTAAGTTTTTCCTGTCAGGTACTTACTTAACAAATATAGCAATCTTTTATAAATGTAGCCCAAACAAGAGGACACAGTGAGTTGAATCAATTCATCATGAGCACTTAAAAAGAATTTCCAGATAGCAACTGAGATTCACAACGCATTCAAGCATTATACAGATTCTGCTTACGACAGGTATACTGGCAAGGCACCATTGACTAAATCTGACATTTTTGAGGAAACAGTAATAGATTCTACTTTATTCCATCAACTGATAGTCAAACTAGACCCCTTTGGGAGTGTCAGTTGCCCTGCCTCCATCTCCAGTCCTCCTCCTAGAGCATCAGGCAGAGGGAAAAAGAGAAACCTCAAGTTCGGATTAATGGGAAGGCCTGACTTTAGGGTAGATTAGATTTGAATTGGTTTTGGCAAGGGAATGAGTGGTTGTGTTTTGTTTTAGATGGGAAAGTAAAACGCTGATATGATTAACCTCAGGCGCATAAAGAACCTATCTTACCATCTGGAAAAGAAATAGAGTAGCAGTCCTTCTTATCTTCCCTACTTTAAATTCAGATCTGAGTTAGAATATGACAGTTTTGTTTACAGTAAGATTCTATCTCTCTCTGGGTGCCTCTTCTAATTCTTTAGGCCATTCAAGGACCTAGGAAATCACTGACCTAGAGTGTGGGGGGAAGGAAGAAACTGAAGGCAAGATTTATCTGGCCCTTCACTCTGCCAGGACTGTGGAGAGTGTTCTCATATATGTTATCTCATTTCATTCTCCTAACATCCCTGTAAACAAGGTCTTCTTATGCCCATTTTGGTATCCCCCCCCCCTCACAGTTCCAGTAAAAAGCACAGGAATCTTCCACTTGGATCACCCAACAATTTTACCCTCCCAGGGGGAAGACTCTCCTCAATTCTTTTTCCAACCTTATTACAGACAAGACAGAGAATGAAGGCCTTTTGTGAGATGTCCTAGAACTTCATGAAAAGGTGCTGACACCACAAAGTAAGAACCTGGATCTATCCCTGCCTCCTGGAACTAGCCTGCATTTCCTCATTGGCCCAAGATCCTAGAGGCAAAGAGAGACATGCCCCAGAGCACACGTAGCAGAAAGGTTTGGGCGAGTTCTGGGAGACGATGTTCTGCCTCAGGCTAGGGAGGGTACTACCTGAGTTCAGCGGCTACCTGGGGAGCTCTGCCCAGATTTATCTGAAGCTGTCACAGGACCCGCCCCTTCTGCTTCCCCATCTCCTCCCCCACGCTTGACCCTGCAGGGAATCACGTCCAGCACGAATTCCTCTTAACTTCAGGGGCCTTGAGGATTGCACATTGTCTCAAGAGTTCTCTCCTTGAAGTGCAGAATTAGTCAAGTTGAGTGGGTGGGAAGGGTATTTCCCAGTGACCCCAGGCTTGAAGGAAGGGGAGACCCTCCTCTCTCCCAGCCTTGGCAAGCAGCTCCTGGAGAGGTCCATGTGGGTGGCAGTGAGGACATACAAGCCTGAGGGTTTCTTGCTGGGCAGGAATGCCCACAGGCCACACCTTCTTCAGCCCTCTGAGCTCCTCATCCATCGTGTCTGGACCCGAGAAGGGGATGTCAGTGCCAGGGAGTGGGTTCTCCTCTGTCTGGCTCCAACAACCGGTTTATTGTGATGATTCTATTTGTGTTCCCTGTGTTCTGTTTGACTTGGCAGCAGGGAAGGGAAAGGGCAGCAGGTTCACTCCGGTTTGTACTGGGTGGTTCCCGCAGCCACACCCAGGTATTAAAGCAAGCGGCTTGCACTGGGGATGCCTTTACCTGGGGGCCCGGGTGTACAGAAGCAAGGTGTGGGAAGTATTTCCTTTTTATGGGACAGCCAGGTGTGGCTGGCATTTCACCCATTGCTGTATTACTAACGTCACTCAGATTCAGGTCAAAGGGCAGGCCTAGCAGACTCCCATGGCCTGGGATCTGGGATCTAGGGCTAGTTGATCATATCCATTTGAACTGGAACACCTTGAGTCCCTACTATCCTTGGGCACCTTAATTCCTGGGTGTAAAATAAAAATCTGAAGTCTGACTATTATGTTTGATTCTGGGGGACTCATGCTCCCACATCTAGAGCCTTTCTTGAAGCATCCAAGCAGGAATTCTTTTCATGCAAGGCTGTAGCATTCAAAAAGAACAGACTTCAAGGTCAAGTGGTTTCTTACCTAGAACTCTGGGTCTACCCCCCCCCTTACTTATCTGAGCTAAAATCTAGAAATAAAATCTCTAGTATGCTCTGGGCATGGTGGCGAATGCCTGTAAGCAAGAGTTATGGAGTTGCAGTGGGGCCTGGGGATTGTGGTTGGAATCCTGCCGATGAGACCAAGTCCCCCAAAAAAAGTTGGGTGTGGTGTGCACACCTGTAATCCTAGCTACGTGAGAAGCTGAAGTGGGGCATTGCTTGAGTCCGTGGTTCCACGGGCAAAAATAGTGAGACTTAGTCTCAAAAAAAATCTCCAGTATGAAATAACAGCCAACACTTGTGCTCCTACCTGCCATGCTTGGTTCTAAGCATTTTTATGAAAATTCATTTAAATTTCAAAGCACTATTATTTTCACTCCCTTTTACAGACAAGTAACAGAGGCTCAGAGAGGTTAAGGAAATTGCCAAAGATCACACGGCTAAGGAGTGACAGTGTCAAGACTCCACTGTAGATAGTCTGATTTAGGAACCCATGTGTTGAACCACTACGTATTTGTGCTATCCCTGGACAGCCAACACTGCCAGGGGCAAGAGCACAATAGATGACACACACAGAGACAGACCCCCAGTTCCCATTATGACACCTCTGCACTTAAAGCCAATCACACCCTAGGCCTCTAGGCACTGTGGTGAGGCTTCCAGGTCCTTCCATAAAGCTAGAAGCTGACTTTACCCTGGACTCTGGAATAACCTATTCTTTTTTTTTTTTTTTTTTTTTTTTGAGACTGGTCTCACTATTTTTGCCCATGGAACAACAGGCTCACATTGCCTGGGGTACCACAGACTCAAGCAATCCCCAGTCTCAGCTTCCCAGGTAGCGGGGATTACAGATGCACGCCAACACGCCCAGCTATTTTTTAGGACGAGGTCTCGTTGTGTTGCCTTGATCAGGACTTGAACTGCGATTTTTAGCCCCATAGGCTGAAGCTTACAGGCACCTGCCACCGTGCCTGGCTAGAATAACCTATTCTTGAATGCATTTTCTAGGTGAATGAGACAGTCACAACAAAACCTTCAGAAGGGTGCTAACTTTCATGTCATTCCCACCTACCTTAGAGGCAAGAACAAGGCTCTGCACAGGGACATTAGGGGCCTGTCATGCAAGAATTCTGCCAAATAGGTAGATGTGTGCTCTAAGCTACAGACTGGGGGGTGGCAGAGTCAGGCTGTGGTGTGTAACCAAGCAGGCAAGGTCACAGAGCCCTTCCCTGAGAAAGTGGCCCTGACCTAAACAGCTGAGTGATGAAACCATTTCCTCTCAGAGAGAAGCCATAGCTCATGGCTGTAGGGCCTGGCAAGGCCACAGGCTTTGTTCACCAGGCCACTCCCTACCGGATGTGATAATGTGCACTGTGGGCTTGAGACAGTTAGAATTACTTCTTAAAGGGAAGCAAGGTGTAGATAATTAC
This sequence comes from Uropsilus gracilis, assembly GCA_004024945.1. Lineage (NCBI taxonomy): Eukaryota > Metazoa > Chordata > Mammalia > Eulipotyphla > Talpidae > Uropsilus > Uropsilus gracilis. Next base: position 14,551 of record PVHY01012836.1, on the reverse strand, counting down.
TATTGCCCACATTTATTGAGCGATAGCGTGCTCTCTGTAGCTGATAGGGATTCATTTCTTTTTAATCCTTCAAACAATCCTACAAAGCAGGCTTTATTACGATCTCCATTTGACAGATGGGAAAATGGAGGCATAGAAAAGTTTACTTTCCCAAGTCTACATGGCCAATAAGTGATTCAATCCCGGGACTGACTGACTTCTGAGACTGTGCTCTTAACTATCCAAAGTAAAGCAGAGGCCCTAAGCTTGGTCTGGGAGAAAGTTTGAGAAATTTCCATGCTAGTTCCAAGCCCAAAGTCCGGTTCACTGGGGATCCTTGGGACCATGGGGTCTATGCTTCCAAGAAGGTCATCTGCTCTCACTCTCACTGGTTGCTGTGGAGATCCAGGAGCCAGAGGGCACTAGTAATTCCCTGAGGCTAACTCAGTCCTATACTGGGAATCTCAAATTGGGCTGGAGCCTGGTGGACCCTGCAAGAACAGAAGAGATCCAAGAACAGAAGAGAATGGGTAGTCTGAAAATAGAGCAAAAATCCCATTAGTTTGGACCAAGGGTCTTTGGTAAATTCTTTAAAGCCAAATTTCTTGATAATTTTAATGGGTTGACTTGGGAAGGCCGCCAGAGCTATTAATTTGTAGCAGCTGCTGAGAAATCATTGTCAACACCTCACTATAGATCCTCTCTTTTCAGCACAGAGGTTAGGTTGAAAGTCATAAAACCAAAAATAATTACTGGGCAACAAGCTTCATAGGGGATTACTGATGGCAAAATAAACAACCTTTTAAAAAATTCATACACCACCCCTGGCTGTCCCTTTGGAGGCTCTTACTTCCTTTTCTTAGCCTGTCCTCTCGGTCGAACTACAGACCAGGTCTTAGAAGATTTAACTTCAATTGACTTCAAACTTAAGGGCAATGCAAGCCCACACGCCTACTAAATATAAGCTGATGGGCCTAGCATAGAAAGTGAACAAATAGGTGAGTTAGTGCCTCAAATGAAAGTCAGGGTAAAGGGGCACCTTATCTCAATCTGTGATGTCTGATGAGAAAAAGAAGAGAAAAAAAAAATGTGGTTTGACTCCATCACACAAAGCAAGTTAGAGGAGGTCTAGCCCCGCCTTAGAACTTTAAAGACCTGAGCAGCGCTTGTGGTTTGGTTGTGTTATCCGATTCTGGGGTTGATACTCGCTGCTTTTAGTTCATGGCTATAGAGTTTCCAGTCCTCCTTTGGGCTCTTACGTTACGGTTTCAGGTTGGCTGCACTGCTCTCTCCACTCTTCAGACGTAACAGCTGTAAGGTGGCCCCACCAGGAGATCAAGGGAATAACTAGCTGCCACCCAGGGCTTGCCAAATGCCAGACACGGTTTTACCAAACTTATTTCATTCCTGATGCCCACTTCACAGGTTAGGAAACCAAGGTGTAATGCAAATAAATTGATTTGGGATCATATATGTCAAAAGGCGTTGGTCTGGACCAACCAGGACCGTGCCACATGACTGCAGATAATGTGCTGACACACCAGATTATGCCACACCCCCATGTCCTCCCCTCCTGGTCCATCTTTGTTTGTGCTGTGCTTTGCCCTTTTCTCCTGCACATCTAGGGAAGAGGATGCCACCTCCATTTTACCCACCTCTCCAAGACCTTCTCCTCCCTCCCCCTGTCCTGCCAGTCCAGCTTTGAGCAGTCTTGCCTCCTGAACTTCTTTTATCTGGACAATTGACTTTGACACCTGATTATGTCTTATACTATCATTCATATTTTTTATTTTATAGGTTTGGTCTCCCAACTAACCTCCAAATATCCCCCCCCCAAAAAAAAGGTTCTGTAATTTCCCTTGTTCCCCAGCACTCAGCCTAGAACTGTGCAAACAGTAGAGGCTCAATATGTGAACAAATAAGAGAAATCTCAAGATAAATATTCCAAATACTGCCGAGAGGTGATTTTTAGCATACGAGAATCACTTGGAACTCAGTCGTCTTCAGCCTTAAATACTTTTTTTTTTTTTTTTTTTTGAGACTAGGTCTTGCTATTTTTGCACATGGAACCACAGGCTCACGTTGTCCGGGGTACCATGGACTCAAGCAATCCCCAGCCTCAGCTTCCCAGGTAGCTGGGATTACAGGTGCGCCCCACCATGCCCAGATAATTTTTTGGAACTAGGTCTCGCTACATGCCCCCGGCAGGACACGAACTGCAATCCCTGGGCCCGGCCTTGGCTTCCTAGGCTGCCGCTTACAGGCATGTGCCACCCTGCCCGGCCCATAAATCCTTTTGAAGTATCTGAACGCCAGGTGCTGTATCCTGTGTCCTCCATGAGTGACTTGGACAATTTATCTTAACTCCTCTGAGTCTCAGTTCCTTTATCTGTAAAATGGTGCTAATTCTTGGGTGGGAGGTGTTTCTGTGAGAGGCATGTGAAGCCCCTCCCACAGTCCCTGCACACAAGAGCTGCCGTAATTATCTTCACCACCATTATTTTATTCTAAAGCTTTCGTGGGAAATAAATGGCTGCGGCAACTCTAAAATAGAGGACTCTGGTCACTGGTCTAATGAGCGCGAGGTGGAAAATTGTTGCAGAGGTGATCAAAACAATCCCCAGCAGCCCCACGGCCCACAGTCTGCTGCGCAATGTTGTTTACCAGGTTTCAGGGTTACACTTTGTTTTCGCTTGTGGCCAAGTCGGAACCCCCATGGTATCTTCCTATGGAACTCAGCGTACCGTTGTTGCGGGGCCCACTTTTCCTTTCTTTATTAAGAAAAGGAAACAGGAAATTGAATATAAAACCCTCAACGGTTAGTGTCACACCAAAGTTGTGAATTGAACCACACCCCCGGCAGGAAACGAAAGTACAGTTCTCACAGCGATGTTCCCTTCTCCTTTCAAGGCCCACACAGTGTTTTTCAGATTTTAGTTAGATAGTGGAGATGAAAGGGCTGAGCGTGGGGCAGTGGGCTGTCATTGCGTAGTTGTTGATGGGGCCAGATTGGCCCAGAGACCGGCGAGCTCACAGATGGAGCAGGGACTTCCATTCCCTCTATGGCGACATGCTCTATCAGATGTCACCAACTGGGGAGTCCGCAGGCAGATTCTAACCCATTGACACGTTTTTCTGTTCCAGCCCACACAGTGTATTTTAAAATTTGCTTCTGTTGCCAATGTTTAAAAATGGAGAGATTTCACACGTGTGTGTATGCGCTCCCATACATCCAATCTGGATTTACAGCAGGGAGAGGGGTTGATGGTGGGTGACAGCTGCCCCCTTTACGTTGGTACATGTCTTTGGTTCCCTGCAGCAGCAGACTGCACTCATTTGCTTTACCTGCCTGCCCAGGGGTATTTGAGAAGCTGGGCTTAAGGTCTATGCACCCTGCCACAATTGGGCACCAATGAACATAGAGGTTCCTGACACCTCAAGCTGTGGCCCATGTGTTCATACTTTCCCTTACCCACTCCTTTCTGCATGAGTCTCCTGACTCTAGGCCACCCATCCCAGCCACTCCTCACATAGACAGTTGGCCTTGACAAAAGGAAAAGCTATCATTTCCTTGCCCCACTCCAGGGTCATTCTGAATAGCAGAGTAGCTACAAGGTCATTTTGGGTGAGTAAGTCATTGAGCTATGGCTCTGTCAGCTCTTCTTCTGAACCTCTCATTTTCCTCAGTGGATCTCGTGGATCTTTGGTTTTGCTGCCAACTCTCATTCATGCTCTGAACCTGGAGAGCCGCCTTCCCTGCTCTCAACTCTGAACTTTGAAGGGACTGACTCTGCTTCTTTCCTAGAGTAAGCCCAGGCTGCATGAACTTTGCCTGTAAACTCTTCAATTCCAGCAGTCACTCTGCAGAAAGTAGCCCTAAACCTTTTTCTGTCTTCTATATATTTCAAGCACAGTGGCTTGTGGTCCACATTTTGCTCGCAGTTGTCTGTCTTTTTTTTTTTTTTTTTTGCAACAAGGGCTCACTACGTTGCCCCGGGTAGTTGCAATCCCCCAAACTCAAGCTATCCCCAACCTCAGCTTCCCAGGTAGCTGGGATTACAGGTGCACAACACACCTGGTTGCTTTTTCGAGACCAGCTCTCGCTATGTTGCCCAGGATAGTCTCAAACCCTCAAACTCAAGTGATCCCAGACTTCTTGCCTCCCAGTGCTTGGACTATAGGCATGTGTCACCACACCCAGCTCACAGTTGTCTGTCTTAACTATCATCTTTGACATCACTCCATGTCACTTCCTGGAAAAGAACTTCAAGCTCTTGGCAGACTGCTGGGAAGATATTTCTGGACATGGGTAATTTTCAGGGGTGGCAGCCTGTGTGCCTGGTGGTTGAGCTGCCCCAATGGCCTCCAACAAACAAAAATGGCCCACCCCTCTGGGGCAGGCAAAACTGGACAGGAGATGGTCATCAACCTGTAGGATATTGTTGTTCTGTTTTGTTTTGTTTTGTTTTGTTTTGTTTTGTTTTGTTTTTGAGACTAGGTCTCGCTATTTTCGCCCGTGGAACCGCAGGCTCTCGTTGCCCGGGGTGCCACAGACTCAAGCAATCCCCAGCCTCAGCTTCCCAGGTAGCTGGGATTACAGGCATGCACCACCACACCCAGCTGTTTTTTTGGTCTCGCTTCAGGCCCTGGGCAGGACTTGAACTGCAATCCCTAGCCCTGGCTGCTTCATAGGCTGAAGCTTACAGGCACAAGCCACCATGCCTGGCCGATATTGTTGTTCTTTAAACCTGTTGGCCATAGGCTGAGAGATAGCCACATAGTACATGCTCCTTGAGGACAACAACTGTCCCTTTGACCTCCTTCTATTTCCAAAGCCTAGAATAGTGTACCTGACTGGTCTGCACAAAATACATGCTCAATAAACATTTATTCAGTGAATTGATAAAGGGATCACTTGTTGAGTGGTTTGGGGGCAGAATATCTAGGAATGATACTCTGAGTCCTCTGTGGAGTTGCTTCTAAACCCTGAAAGTCAAGTAACTGACCTAGATCCATATATAATAGTAATGATGTCACACTGACATTCATAAAGGATTTCCACATAGTTTCTCTCATTTTAATGCACTGAGATAAAACACACACTTTAGAAACCATCAACACTTTTTAAAAGGCTGGTTTTCTACAAAGGTGGAATAGAATAGTGGTGTCAGGTTTGGGACCTGGAGACAGACTGCCCAAGTACAAATCTTAGCTCCTCCATTAACTAGCTATGTGATCTTCAATGTGTTACTTAAAATCTCTGTGGTTTCATTTCCTCTACCTGTAAGATGGGGGTATTAACAGTACCCACTTCATAAGGTTGGAAGATTAGTTGAGTTGATGAATATTGTGCATCTAGAAGAAAAATAAGCTTACAATTAGTGTTCTGTAAAAATAAGCTAATGTCTTCTCTGTGGGTAACCTTGTGTGTGACTTTTAAAAAGAAATCAGAATAAATGACAGCATATGAGATCCCTTACAATATCTCCCTCATCGGGCCCCACAAAGACAAATATGCTACTATGACATATCTTGAGTATTGACCACACAAGCTGCTGTTTTAAATTGTTATCATCCCTAGAAGGTGTTCCAATTCATTATTAGTTTCTTGGCAGTTAATGGACATGCCTTTCTGGGTGATGGTAATACTGCTTAATACACATAATCCCTTTCATACCCACCCACTGTGTAAACCGAGTCCCCACTCGTCATCAGCCGAGGAATCTTCTCTCCTTTTTCCCTAAGTGGCTCAACGTCATCTCATTCAGGGGGAGCTACTCTTACCACTGCAGCTGTTCTAAAACTGTGAGCATGCCAACAGCTTCTCTGCTCCCATCTACGCAGGCTCTCTCCTGCTCCCTCTCTGTCTCAGCAGGGTGAGTGTCTGTCAGGATTTATTAGCCTAAAAAAGGCATTGCTTAAAATTCTGAAAGTTTCCCAGAACCTCCCCCATACTCAGTTTATTTCTGCGTTAATATCATTATTATTCCATTACCATAGGACAATGCTGAGAACAGGCACCAGGGACCAAGGACGTGGGAGAACTCAAGTGTACATCTGTACACATCTGTCTTGGGGAGTCAGTTGGCAACTCCCAACATAGTATTAAATGAAAACATTTGGGAAATTGATGCTGTGGAGGTACAGAAAATGGAGGCCTCACCTAGATAAAGCCCAATAAATGAAAATGTCAAAATTTGATAAATTAAGATGATGAATTAAGTGACAATGAAACATCTTTTAAGGAATTATTTCCTATATGACAACTGCATCAGGGACTGAATGAAGTAGACTCTCTCTGCATTTAAAACTGAAATTATAGTATGGAGCTTCCCCTGATCCCACTACCCCCACCCTCCCACCACCCCACTCCCCACCCCCCACCTCCCATAACAGTTGAACTGAATTTCCTGGTGGAATTCCCAGGGTGGCCTAGTCTAATCTGCCCAGCAGGTGTGGCATGGCAGAGGGAGCAGCAGCCCCGTGGGAGGGAGCTTGAGGATCTATGGATCTGGAGGTCCTGGTGGAGTCACAGCTACCTTGGCAGTTCTCTGGAAGACCACAAGGAGGGCACGGATGAAGACTCAAGCCCCTCTGAGAGGGACACTGAGGTCCATAGGCAAGTCCTCTCCCCTACCCCAAAGAGGTTGGTGGAGTGTGTTACAAAAGGCAGGGTCTAGGCAGACCATGGGAAAGATGCAGGTGAATGCTGACTGATACTGTGTGGTAACATAGGCTTCACAGTAATTGTTCTACTGCGAGCACCAGTCCTACCGGCATGATGCAGCAGTGGGCAGGACGGGCCCTTCTGGCTTGGGCTTTGGAGAAGATAGCACCTTCCCTGTTGTTATTCATGCTCACATTTCCCAAGAACTGGTCTTGCTTCTTGAAGTTCATTTCTCATGGGCCCCATTCCTTATGGCATTTACAAAATCTTTAGTTCAGCAATGTGGCTTCTGCCCCAACTCAGTTATTCATTCATTAAACACTTGATGGGCAAGCTGAGCAGAAGTCAGTAAGAAACTACATAGTCCTTGTCCTCTAGAAGCTCAAGGTTGGGGTAGGCGATTGTAGACCATTTAAGCATATGATGGTGGTGAACAAAGGTGCCAGGAAAAACATCAAATTCAGGCATGGAAGGATTAGCACAGATTTCTGGAGATGATGTTGCTTGAGTTGAAACCTGAGAGAAATGGAGGAAGTTAAGAGGGTGTGGAAATGGCTGGAAGAACATCCTAGGTACTTGGAACAGTCCATGCTAACACTCAGCACACAAGAGAGTTTAGCTCATCAAGGGGCTGCAAGTGATTCTATATGCCTCAAGGTGTCAGGGCTTCGGACACCAGCTTTGGAAAGGTTTGAGAAGGTTGCTGTGTGAGCTAAGCCAGAGAAACAAGCAGGCCCCAGATCACAGAGAGAGTTGTCTACCTGGAAAGCATTTGGGTTTTCTCCAGAGAATCAAATGAGTCTCTGAAGAGGTTTGTACAGTGGGATGACCAGATCTGTATTTTAGAAAGGACACTCTGACATTGGAAGGCAGCAAGGAGACTACTGGAGCGCCAATGTTAAGTGCCTGCCCACTGACAGGGATGGAAGGGAGGGGTATGAGTGGCCAGATCCTGCTTAAGTCAATTATGAATAAACTAGACACAGTGATTCATTGATACCTTCCCCATTCTTAGCTTCATTTCCCCATCCGGCCTCAACCAGCCCAGCAGAGTCTTTGATTCTGATCCGGTTCCCTTTCCTTCTTCCCTTATCAGTAGCCTTCACAGGAATGCTCTCCAGGGGGTCAGTTCCCTTCAGCTCTTCGTAGCAGGCTGCCAAATTCTTCAGGGTTTCTTCATGGAAAGCTCCTGAGATTTTCTTTTTAAAATCCCTTCGAAAAGCTCCAGCCAGTGGAAGAGACAGGTCGTCAATGCCTTTCAAAGAGCAGCTAAAAAAACCGTAGCTGCAGTTGACAGGAAAATCCAAATCAGAAACACGAGCATCAGCCTCAGGCCTCACATTCTGTCAGGCTCCAAGAGCCAAACTGTGTACGTGCCAGATCTTCATTCCCCTGGGTAATGCCTTATGGGCTCCATCATGTCAGCCAGAATAAGCCTGGGGAGATTATATATGGGAAACACGCAGCTCAGCGAGTACAGAACATCTCCTTTTCTCTGCTGGTGTCAGGGGACAGAGCACATATCTATGCTCTAAGCTCATGGATTGCTGCAAGGCTTTTTCTATGTGCATAATTGTTATTTTGGGATAACCTGATACTTTCGAGTTCATAGACTAATGAATTGTATTATATTAGGAGTCTGTTATACCCTGCAAAATTTACATATCTAAAATGTGCAGTAAGATTCAATCCTGGAAGAGGGTAATTAGAAATCACGTGTGACTGACTCTACCAAGGACTGATCACCACACCATAGTCACGATACCAGCAACAGAAGGGGCTTTGTTTGCTATCTGCAAGGAAAAAATTTCCAGGTAAGATTTGTCCCCAGTGAGGCAGGAAATGCCACCTTCTGCCATCCACCCATCCCTAAATTCAGGCTTTCACATTTGTTCAGCTAGCTGCCGCCCCTAATTCCAGATGAAAAATTCCTGCCATTCAGAGGCAGAGCCATTTGTATATAATTTATGAAACTCTTGGGTTCCTTCAAAATGAAAAGAGTTACTGAAATAGAAGTTATTCTTATCACCATGCCAACAGCAGACCCACAACATCATCATCTCACAAACACACTCTGTCCTAACGCCTAAAGCACATACACTCACGTTCCTCCATCAGAACGATCTTTCCATTTCCTTCAAAAACAAACCTCCTTCACGTACAATCCCCCCTCCGGGTAGTATATGCAGGCCTCCTCCCTGGAGCTGGCAGGAGACCACAGGCACACACACACACAGACACACACACACACACACTCCTCCAGCACACACCTCCCTCCTCATTCCCCAAGAGCCCCGGGGGCGTGTGTGTGAATGTCTGAACTGATGACATATTGTGACAGAACGCGCAATGGTGAGGCACAGGCGCAAAGCAATGCAGGTCACGGCAATAGGCTTTATATAACCCAGAGCCACGGAGCGACCCAAAATAGCATCCTCCCTGCTGCTCAGTTAGTCTCCTCCATCAACCAGGGATAAAATTAGAGCAGGCACTGACGCGCACCTGCGTCTGCAGAGGGACTCCAGGGAGACAGTGAGAACAGGCTCGAAGCTCTGCCACGGGCCATGCAGACTGCCAGCTTCTTCAGACCCAATCTGTCACCAGATAGAGATGTGCGTGTGCGTGTGCCTGTGCACCATGTGGAGCCAGCCCTGCTCTGAGGAGAACATTTCAAAGGAATGGCCAGGAGCTGGTGCAAGGAGCTGGCTGCTAGGGGCTTTGAAGAGGATGGTCCAGGCTTTTTCCAGAGGAAGTCAGTTCCCACACCAGCCTCCATTTTACCTTCCTGCTGCTCTTCACTGCCCTCCATACCACTTCTCTCTGCTCTGTCAGGGGTCAAGCTTGGCCAGGGTGTCTGCCCCTTTACAATCTGTTCTGTAAGACAAACAAGCAACAGCAACAAAATGCCACCCTGCTACCTCCAGTCCTACCGACAGACACAATCTGGAGATGAAAAGGTGGAGCCAAAAAGTCAAGAGGAGGCACAAGGCAGAGTGATTTGACTCACTGTTCTGGAGGTCTGGGGGCCTTGACCTTGTCTGGAAGCCATGATGACCGCTAAAGGCATGATGATCGGAAGTTTGGAAGTACTGTCCAGCTGAGGGAGCTGACTGATTTGTTCTTTTTCTTTTTGGAGACTAGGTCTCACTAGTTTTTGCCTGTGGAACCCCAGGCTCTCGTTGCCCAGGGTACCACAGATTCAAGCAAACTCCAGCCTCAGCTTCCAAGGTAGCTGGGATTACAGGCACGCATCACCACGCCCAGTTATTTGGGGGGGAGGGGGAACTAGGTTTCGTTATGTTGCCCCGGGTAGGTTTAGAACCATGACCCCCAGCCCTACCTGCAACTCCATAGGCTGTCACTTACAGGCACGCACTACCATGCCTGCCATTGAGTGATTTGTTCTTTTTCTGCTGGAGGGAAGGCAGAGCAAAAGGGTTTTTTTGTAGTCAAGCCTTGTTAATTTGATCACTCGTAATGAAATATAAATTCCAAGGGAGGAATCATGGCTGGCCCCAGGAACTAAAGACTAGAGAAATCATACAATAGTACGAATAAGACAGAATATTTTTGTATTATATTTTATTGAGGTAACATTGGTTTACAACACTGTATATGAGTTAGAGGAGTAGGGTGACATCTCTTCAGATGATTGCTACCACGATAGAGTGTTTCTTTAAGAGTCACCACCCTAGGCAGGGCATGGTGGCGCATCCTTGTAAGCGGCAGCCTAGTAAGCTGCAGCCAGGGCCGGGGATTGTAGTCCGAGTCCCACTGGGGGCACGTAGCAAGACCTAGTCCCCCCCAAAAGATACCTGGGTAGGGTGGCACACGCCTGTAATCCCAGCTACCTAGGAAACTGAGGCTGGGGATTGCTTGAGTCCGTGGTACCCCGGGCAACGTGAGCCGGTGGTTCCACGGCAAAAATAGCGAAACCTAATTTCAAAAAAAAAAAGAAAAAAAAAAGAATCACCACCCTAAACCCTCTGAAACTACCTGTGCACATTCATTTCTGGGGCAAAAGGTGTTTTTGTCCTTGGAGTTCTCTACTTTACACTTGATCTTAGCCAAAAGGCCGAGAAGTGATTGGAGTGGAGTTCTTTTTTTTTTTTTTCCCCTTCAGTAAATATTTACTTCACTGAGTGGTCACGAATTGAACTGTTTCACATGGAGGGATCAGTGATTTATCAGTCTTTTTTAAGGAAACCAGAATAAATCCTAGAACTTCCAGGAGTTGTGCAGTATCATCTGCCAAACAAAACCACGGATATCTGGGAGAAATAACCTAAATTAGTTTAAAATCAGCTTAAAAATTAATTCCCATTTTTATTTAAATATGGAGAAGAAAGGGGTGGGGGGAAGGATCTGGTTGATTAAGCCACACTTTTTTTTTTTTTTTTTTTTAGACTAGGTCTCGCTATTTTTGCCCGTGGAACCGCAGGTTCTTGTTGCCCGGTGTAGCATGGACTCAAGCAATCCTCAGCCTCAGCTTCCCAGGTACCTGGGATGACAGGCGCGCACCACCACGCCCAGCTATTTTTTTGGAACTAGGTCTCGCTACGGGCCCCAAGCGGGACTCAAACCGCGATCCCTAGCCCCGGCCGCTTCATAGGCTGAAGCTGACAAGCACGAGTCACCGTGCCCGGCCCTTAAGCCACACTTCTGAGGCCATTCCCTATCCTCTCCTCTCTAAAACTCATAACTGCCCTGAGCCCCCAAAATAACCAGATGTCCAGCTCTCACAGAAATTTTCTCTCCCAACACTTTCTCTTAGTTCTTTATTTTTGTGTCAGTTGGCTACCTTCTTGGGCTTCTCCTAGTCTTCTTGAATCTGTCCCTCTTTGGTTTCTTCATACACAAAGGAACATTCAGAAGCGGACTTAGTAAACAAAAATCTATTTCCCCTTAGAAATCCAGAGCTAGAAAGAATGTGGATTTTCATCCTGTCAGTGCAGCAGAACTGTGATGCACTGACAGGTAAAGTCAGGAACCCCGGAAGAAAGACCACTGCAGGGAGGGCCTTTCTAAAGGACAGGGGGTTGGGGGAAATGCAAGTAGAAGGAGCTTCAAGGTGAAATTTTGTGGTTTGACAGTTTTTATCTCTTGCCTACCCTGTGAGGTCACCAGAAGTTGACTCTAAGAACTCATAGAAAGAACATGGGTAAATAGCCTGCTTATGTTTCTCAAGGACACCTTCATACCCTCTTACCACCATCCTATGCCCTACTGGACAACCCATTGCCACTAAACAGATTTCTTCATGCCCTCATCTTTTTTTTTTTTTTGAGACTAGGTCTTGCTATTTTTGCCTGTGGAACCGCAGGCTCTCGTTGCCTGGGGTACCACAGACTCAAGCAATCCCCAGCCTCAGCTTCCCAGGTAGCTGGGATGACAGGCGCGCGCCACCACGCCCAGCTATTTTTTTGGAACTAGGTCTCGCTACAGGCCCCAGGCGGGACTCCAACCGCGACCCCTAGCCCCGGCCGCTTCATAGGCTGAAGCTTACAAGCACGAGCCACCGTGCCCGGCCTCATGCCCTCATCTTTGTAGAAGATTTTCCTGCCTTTTTGCCCTTTGCTCTTCCTGCCTAACAACATCCTTTCCTTGGCAGCCTCAACCACTTAAATTCTTTAATAGTCAGCTCACAGTTTAGCAGTCCTGATACTTTCCTCTTCCTTTCTCTATCTCCCACTCTTCATAGATAAACTTCTAAGAAGGCCCCCAAGATTTCTAGCCTCTGATTTACATGTCTTATATATTCTTGAGTGTAGACATATCCTGTGGTTCTGTGAATATGATATATCGTACCCCTGATTATGGCAAAGGGATGTAATTAAAGTCTTTAATCCATTTATTTTAAGTTTATTTATTTATTTATTTATTTGTTTGTTTGTTTGTTTGTTTGTTTGTTTATTTCTGAGACTAGGTCTCGCTTTTTTTGCCTGTGGAACCACAGGCTCTCGTTGCCCGGGGTACCACAGACTCAAGCAATCCCCAGCCTCAGCTTCCCAGGTAGCTGGGATGACAGGGGCACACCACCACACCCAGCTATTTTTTTGGAACTAGGTCTCGCTACAGGTCCCAGGCGGGACTCGAACCGTGATCCCTAGCCCCGGCCGCTTCATAGGCTGAAGCTTACAAGCACAAGCCACCGTGCCCGGCCTTATTTTAAGTTAATTAAAGAAAGATTTTCCTGGGTAGATCTGACCTATTGGGGTAAACCTTCTCAAAGAGGGGTTGGGACTCTCACTGAAATCAGACTTGAAGAAGCAGACTGTCATATTGTGAGAACTCCTGTGAATGGGCTTATATGATAAGAACGTGAGGGCAGCCCTTGGTTGTTGAGAATGGCTTCCACTGACAGCCGGAAGGCAAACAAAGACATTAATCATACAGGAACAAGAATGAAATTCTGCCAACAGCCATGTGAGCTTGGAGGAGGACCTGAGCTCTAGAAAGGAATTCATTCTAACAGACACCTTGCTTGCAGCCTGGGGAGATTCAACTGGGGCTGAGGACTCAACTCAGCCAGCCCTGAGCTCCTGATACACAGAAACTATGAGATCATAAATGCTGCTCTAAGCTAAATTTGCTATGCCGCAGTATTATCATCCCCTCTCAAGAATCAGTTAATCCTTCTCTGGACTCCATAGCATATTGCACTTGCCAGTATTAAAGCCCTCCTCACACTATATCATAACTATACCCTAGCATCTCTGTCTTTCCTGTTATCACTGCAATCCTAGTCTTGGTCTTCTGTGGTCCTGGCACCACATATCTGGAAGCTAATAGGGAATAATAATAGGAAATAATACATGTTGGTTGAACTCATGTCATGTACAAGCAAAAATCAATTTTATCTCTGCTTACTGGGTATTTTAAGAAGTAATCTTTTTGACCTCATGTGTAGGTGAGGCTGGATAAATACTTCATGACATTTTGTATGTATAGAAATAGATTCGAATATTAATATAATGCAGCCCATGATATCACCAAAAATAAGATATTGCTTCTGTTTGACCCCCCTAACTTTAAGCTATAATGTTTCTCTTGGATATTCTGGGACTATCCAGTTTTTTTGTTTTTTTGTGTTTTTTTTTTTTTTTGTGTGTGTGTGTGTGTAGAGCCACAGGCTCATGTTGCCCGTGGTACCACAGACTCAAGCAATCCCCAGTCTCAGCTTCCCAGGTAGCTGGGATTACAGGCATGCGCCACCACACCCAGCTATTTTTTTGGAACTAGGTGTCACTACAGGCCCCAGGTGGGACTCGAACCGCAATCCCTAGTCCCGGCCGCTTCATAGGCTGAAGCTTACAGGCGCAAGCCACTATGTCCAGCCTGGAATATCCAGTTCTTCATAACAATATCTACAACATCACTAATAATAATGCTAACCCTTCATGGTCTGTGAGTAAGGTCCATTTTATTTTATTTTTATTTATTTATTTTTTTTGAGATTAGGTCTTGCTATTTTTGCCCGTGGAACTGCAGGCTCTCGTTGCCCGGGGTACCACAGACTCAAGCAATTCCCAGCCTCAGCTTCCCAGGTAGCTGGGATTACAGGCGTGCACCACCACGCCCAGCTATTTTTTTGGAACTAGGTCTCGCTACGGGCCGCAGGCAGGACTCGAACCGCGATCCCTAGCCCCGGCCGCTTCATAGGCTGAAGCTTACAAGCACGAGCCATCATGCCCAGCCTGGGTCCATTTTATACTTACATATCCAAACCTCAAGTCTTAGTCAAGTCTTGTTCCTCTCAGAAGCTTCTAGGACATCCCCCAACCACCCCAGAACAACTCTTTGAACTGCTAGCCAACAGTGTGTATCTCAGTGGATGGTATGAGTTTTTTTTTTTTTTTTTTTTTTTTTTTTGAGACTAGGTCTCGCTATTTTTGCCCGTGGAAC